>JAOQMP010000004.1:36376680-36387593 GCA_027563575.1 Erythroxylum pedicellare | reverse complement strand
TAATGAATCAATTATATTTTGATTAATTAATTGTATTTATTTATTTATTTATTTTAATTAATTAATTAATTATATTTTAATTAATTAATTGTATTTAATTAATTAATATTAAAAATATTTTTTAAAAAAAAGCTAATACTAAGGAATAAGTTTCGTTTCTCTATTAAATGGAGGATGTGGAGGATTCCCCAAAAATGGGATACAAATTATTGCTCGTATAATGATGATCAACAACCAACTACTCACTTTTCATTCCTTACCCATTAACTCCTTCCCAAACTCATCAACCAAGCATCCCTTTAAAGTTGTAGGATATCGGAGAAATTTAGAAGATGGATAATAGCTTGTGTCACAACAATTTCATTGGCAATTTTGGTTAACGGGGAACCTACCAGCTTCATAAAAGCCAAGAGGGGGCCTAAGGTAGGGAGATCCGTTATCTCGCTATCTCTTTGTTCTATGTATAGAGGCTTTGTCCACTCTTCTTGCTAAGAGTGCAATGACCCATCTAGAGTTCCATTTTCACCACCGATGCAAGAGTCTAAAAATTACCCTTTGGTATTTGTTGACGATTCGTCGCTTTTTCAGGGTTGAAAGGCTCTCTATAAATGTCCTCTTGAATAAAATCTAGGAGTTCCAAAAGGTCTCTGATTTGCATTGTAATCCCCATAAAAGCTATTTTTACTTATCAATCAATTCCAACAATGAAGTTGTAACTAAGGCTATCGAGGCGGGGATCAAGCAGGGAACTTGCCATTTAAATATCTCAGCGTGCTAATATCCCAAAGGAAACTCACAATTGTTGACTGCCAACCTATTATAGACTCATTGAATGCAAAAATCCATCAATGGACAAATCGGTACTTAAGCTATGGAGGGAGATTTCAACTCATCCAATCGATTCTCGGCAACTATCTACTTATTGGTTTAACCATCGTGCTTTGCCTTAAGAGCATCCTTAAGGAAGTCGATCGAAAGCTCTATCAGTTCTTATGGAACGGATTGAGCCACGGACGAAGCAAAGCTAAAATAAATTGGACCAAAATCTACAAACGTAAGTATTAAGGTAGGTTAGGGTCGAGTTCCTTGAGACTAATCAGCAAGGTAAGTATGGCGAAAAGTTTATGGTGGTTGTGTAACAAACAAGACGATCTATGGGTGAAGTAGATTCATAACACCTTTATCAGACATATAAGCATCTGGATACTAAAATATGAGCAAGGCATGTCAGGTACACTTAAAGCCATTATGGAAACACGAAGTTGGATGCATCATCTGGTTGTCCATAAGATCGAGAATGATGAAAACACTTTTTCAGGTATGATAAATTGGCACAACAGAGGTCCCCTCTTTCAAGTGGCAAAACTTTAATGCCTACGATGGTTGGTGAGTGTTGAAACAAAGGTCAATCCTTTCATAAGCGATAACCGATGGTTTTGTCCCTTTTTTGGTAAATAAAAAAACTTTATACAAATAATAAGAGGTTATGTACAAAGCTTGAGATTCCTACATATAAATCTCTAGACTATCAAAAGGAGATTCGAAAGAACCTTTGGCATACCTAACATCCTACATCCTAGCATCAGACACAAACACCATACACTATACAAAATTTCTAACAAAAACCTTTTAAAGTTTGCAAATCTAAGCAGAAACACAAGTATACCAACAATATTCCAGCTGCAATTCAATCAGATAACCTAACAAACCTATTCCACATTTAACGTAGTCTGAGGAAGGTGGTGAACTTTGGATTACCTTAAACATTGCCAACTTGCCATCTCTCTCATATCTTCATTTATAGGAGCTTTAGAAGTGTCTTCCTTCCATTCATAGGTAGAGCTCTTTGATCTGCTTCAGGGATTTGTTCTTGTCTAGTCCTCACCATGTTATCTTTACTTACGGTTTTGAGCAATGAACTGCCTGAAGCTGATTTCACTCGGCTGTACTGAAGAGAATTTAAATCCCTTCACTTGATCTTTTTCTGAAACCAATGATGATGAAATAAAGTTGTTTCCCCTTGCTCCGATGTTCCTTCTTAAATCTGGTGACTGCTTTGCTGTAGCTTGTCTTGATCCTTCCATTTCGGGTTCTTTATTATGGAATCTGAGATGATCTTCCTTATTGACAATCGTCATCCATGGGGGAGGGGACTTGGATTCCCTTTGTAGTTTCGGTAACCTAAATCTATAAACAAAATTTGATAGAGGGTAGGGTTTGCCCTTCAGCTTCAAGTAAGCATGGTATGGCCTGCCCTTCTTGGCCTGAACCTGAACCTGGCTGCAACATTTACAGACAAATCATTAGAACTAAAAGGATACACAGACATTTTACCTTCTCTCGGTGTTTGAGCTGAGGTACTCTATAACTTAAAAGATCACTCGCATAGAAAGTTTCCCTTCATCCAATGCTTCATCTTTAAAGGAGCGCATGTTTCTTTTAGTCTACAGGTTATAAACATTTACAGAAAGAATAGTGAGGAAGGTATTAATGTCACAAGTTCTGAAGGTAGTTGGCTGGTTGAACCATAATAAAATGGATTGAAGACTTGTAAGATGAGGTAGGTGGATTTGGAAGTGGCTTAGGCTTTTGAACTAAAAAGTTTTAGAAAAAGGCCATTCAAATAATAAGTGCTCAATAGTCTCCAAGTCAGCAACACACAAGAAACATCGATTAGGAGTAAGGAGATAAAGTAATTTGTCCCTTGTTTGCAATTTATTCAGGAAGGCTAACCATAAAAAGAAAGAGCACCTCGGGCTATTCCTTTTATGCCATACAATTTTATACCAAGGAATTGTTTGAAGTGGAGGTCTTAAGAAGATATAAGCAAAAGCATTTATATACTGCTTTGTAGAACTAGCTAACCATTCTAAATTATCCTCTCTTGAAGCATCAGGAAGGTATGGTAGAGGTTCAAGATTACTAAGAGTTCTCATTATTAACTCCTGCCACTACCAACCATTGTTTCTTATTACTTCAAACACTTTAGCATTCATAGGAAGTCCAGACCCATTGATCAACCTAGGAGTAGAATGAGCCATTAAGATGCCTCTAGGATGCCATAAGGAAGTAGAAATTTCATTTTCAATTCTAAATTTGAATTGATTCCCAATTTGATACCTCATATACAAAATTGTCCTCCAATTTCATAAACAACTGTTGTTAGGAGAGGTATTCCACAAGTTTTTCCTTTTGAGTATAATAGTGTGAACCCACCTTACCCACAAAGCTTTCTTATCATGAAACAGAAACCAAATTCATTTCCTTAGTAACACAGTATTTCACGTAGATAAGTGTTCAATACCTAGGCCTCCTTTTTTTTGGTCTACAAATATCATTCGATTTTACCTTAGGTTGAGCTTTTGAATGCACCTATCCCAACCATAAAAAATTCCTAAGTTTTTTCTTTATTTCCTTAATAATGGAGGTGGGGAAGATGAAATGACTAGACTAATATACTTGAAAAGAGGAAAGGACTAATATAACTAATTGCATTCGACCAGTAAAAAAAAGAAATTTGTGGGCCCATTTGTTGACTCTAGAATCAATTTTTTCCAATAAGGGTAAACAATCCCTCTTAGACAACCGACCTGTCAGAAGAGAAACTCCTAGGTACCGAATGGGAAGCTGACCTCTTTTAAGACCAGACAAGATTTCTATTTGTTGGGACATTTGCTCCATCTCTGGATACACAAAGAAATGACTCTTAGAGAAGTTCATTACCATACCAGAAAAGTTGGAAAAGGATCTTAAGCAATCAAGTAAAGTATGGATCGAGGCCAAATCACCATGGCAAAACATTAGGAGATCATCAGCAAATAAAAGATGGGTAAGTTTAAGGGCTTTAAATCTCCAGTGGTATGTAAAAGAACTACTGCCACCTATGCAAGCATTGAGGCTCCTAGAGAAAGCCTCCATACAGAGAATGAAAAGTAAAAGGAATAAAAGATCCCCTTGTCTTAGACCTGACTTCCCTGGGAAGAATTTAGAGGGGGATCCATTGATTAGGACCACATAGGCAGGGGAAGTAATATATTCTCTTATCCAATCAATAAACTGGGGGGGAGGGGGACAACCTACAGCTACTAGCACATTCAGAAGGAAATCCCAACGGATCGAGTCGTATGCTTTTTGTAAGTCCACCTTGAAAGCACATCTCCTATGGTTATTTGCAAGATGATAATTCTTGAAGATCTCTTGGGCCAATAAGATATTATCCCCAATTCGATGACTCCTAATGAAAGCACTTTGGTTTAGGCTGATGATGGAAGGGAGGACATCTTTAAACCTATTAGCCAGGATTTTAAAAATCATCTTATAAATAAAGTTACAGCATGTTATAGGCCTATAATCACCTACTGTGGAAAGGTTATCTAATTTAGGAATAAAAGTGATGAATATAGAATTGATCTCTTTAAGGAGTCTCCTATGATAGAAGAAATCTTGTATTGCCCTAGAGACATCCATCCTAACTATATGCCAAGTATGTTTAAAGAAAACCCTATTAAAACCATCAAGTCCAGGAGACTTATTGGAATTAAAAGAGTTGAGAACATCCTTAATCTCCTTGGTTGAGACTTCAGCTATTAGTTTGTTTAGGGGGGTCTCTGAAATCCTATTAGGAAAACACTTTTCTACAAACTCTTTAGAAGAAGGGAGAACCTTACTAGCCCCAGTAGTGCTTCGAAAGAATTCTAAGAACTGGTTTTGAATCTCTTTTACTTCAACCATTCTAATGCCATTTGTTCATATGAGTGAGTGAATGTTGTTTATGTTCCTATTTGCATTGATAGAATGGCGAAAAAATTTGATATCGATCCCCCTCTTTGAGCCACTTGATACGGGAAGCTTGTTTGTATAAAGACTCTTGGTCATCTAATGCTCTAATCAAGTTATTAATGGCCTCGGTTTCTTTGTTTACCAAGAAATGGTAGTTAGGAAATTGTCTCTTTTGATCTTGAATTTGGTTAAGAGTTATTTGGCAATGCTCTACTCTAGTATGCACATCACCTACTTAACCTGAATTAAGCCTTTTAAGGGCCCTCCTTACCAATTTAAGCTTGGACACAACACAAAACATAGGAGTGCCTTGAACTGGACTATTCCAGGTCTCTTTTACTGTCTGAAGGAAGGTTTGTTGAGAAACAAGGAAGTTTGCAAACCTAAATAGGGAAGGTCTCTTCGGCTTATCAGAAGGAGACCTAATCACTATGGGAGAGTGGTCTGAAATGTTGGGATTAAGGATAACCCCATAGGATCTAGGAAGCCTAGCACTCCAAGCAGCATTAACAACTCTATCTAACTTCCTAGCAACAAAGAGCTCACCACTTTGCCTGTTAGTCCATGTAAAATTAGGGTCACTAGAGTTAAAATCATACAGAGATCATAACTCAAAACACTGCCTAAAATCACTCATTCTAGTGAGAGCTGAAGGACTAATAGGGATTTCATTCAAACCGAAAACTAACCATGATTTGGACAATGCTCTCTGAACATCTGGATACGTTGGGCGTTTGCCTAAAAAGAATCCAATAAGGGCATGTCGAAAGTGACTTGCTCCTTTCTTCGCTAGCTCTAAAGGAGGAATAACCATAATTTGGTCGTCTTTGGTCTCCGAAGGATAATATGTCAACGTCTTCACCATTGAATGTTCCTCCTCAACATCAGCAACTACTGATTTCCAGGATCTAGGTTTAGTGGGTTGGGGGTTAGTAATCAATTCTAGGTCCGAAGAGAAATTTTTGGTTGGAGAAAGAGAACGAGGAAGGGGAAGGTTGGGGTCTATGTTTTGGGTTTGGGGGTAAGGTTTTTTGCGATGGATAATAGGGAAGTCGTAGGTCAGGGAGAAGACGAAGCGATTAGGGCTATGCAGGCAAATTAAAACACGCGAGGCGAATGGGACACATTGATTTGGAACATTGATATTAAACATGCTCACTCCTTCATAATATGGTTGTGCATGAATGGAGTAATGCTTACTACAGATAGGCTAAAGTTCTGCATTAACAATCTTACTTGTGAACTTTGCAATACCAAGTTAGAGAATATAAACCATTTGATGATTGAATGCCGCTACACTAACGAGATATGGAGCATAATCCAAGCCAAAATGAGGATACACTCTCAGGTACAAACTTGGAAGGACATTATGTCTTGGTTATGCAATCTTATAACTATGAACAAAAGGGATTACAAGGCCTTTAAGCTAGTATGGGCTACTATGATATACTATACTTGGAAGAAGCGTAATAGTTGAATATTCAAACAAGCAAACAGCTGTTTGGAGTCCTTATACCTCATAATCATCCACCAATGTCCGATGGTTTTGATAGCTAGAGGACTCCACACCAATATGTCCCCATGTCTACAAGAGCAATAGAATCTTAGCTAAACAACTTCCAATCCATTAAGAACTCTACTCATCATAATTGATACTTTTGTTGTATTTCCTTAGTCCTGAACATTATAGGCTTTGCATAACCTTTTCTTTTGAATGAAAGTTATTATCTTTCAGAGAAAAAAAACTTTTTGGGAGAATCGGATCATCAAAAGCCCCATTGAATGTATATATATGTTATACATACATTGATACATATATAAACAAAATGCTCAATTTTTGAGGTTTTTTAATTCATTATTCAAACTTTTAAATTTTCAATTAAGTTATCAAAATTTTATAATTTTAGCAATTCAGTTCAAAATATTAATTTGTCTAACAACATCTTTTTTTTAATTTATAACTTGTAGGCATTTATATATGAATTACTAACTACTCATTCATGTATACTAAAATATTTATCCTAAAGTGCAAAAGAGGTTACGTATTTAGTTCACATAGATGATTAGTTAGTAATTAATTTGTTATGTAGATGTCTACATATTATGGGGGAAAAAAGATTACGTTAGCCAAATACGAAAAATACTAAAAGAATTAATGTTTTAAAGTGAATTATTAAAGTCATAAAAGGTTGGTCACTTAATTAAAATTTTTAAAAAGTTTGGGACTAAATTGAAGTTTTTTTATTAAAGAACGATACTTTAAAGTCTTCTATCCCTAAAAAATAATAAGGAGATAGTGGTAAAAAAAAGATTAATTTGATGTGAAGCTTATTTATAAAATATAAAGTATAAATACATTTGAATGATAATCATAATTCAACTATTGCATGTAATACAATTTACTTTATAAAGCTCTGGGGCCAAAATTTTATAAAAGACAAAATATAAAATATAGAATATATTTAAAATTTTATTGTTATAAGATTTTGAGTTGAGATATAGAATTTTTAATTATGTACATTTTAATTGGATTTAAGTTGATTTTTCATAATATTTTTCAATATCTTACAATAATAATATAGTTTTGTCATTAAAAAAGATTATTTAATTGGTAGAGCTCGTTTTATATACTTATTAATTGAACTAGCTATTAAAATATTACTTTCAACTTTGAAATATATTAAATTTATATCTATTTGATTGTGATAATCATTTAAATTAGAATTATGAACTTAAAAAATTATTTATTAAAAATACAAAATTTATAAATTATTATGTGTATACTCATTTTTACACTAAAATCTTAGATGACAAATTCATATTTCATCAATAAAAATATATAGAATAATAATAATAATTTAAGGAGTGGTCGAATTAATAGAGTAGGAAAGTATGGAGCCAAAAGGTCCTGTGTTTGAATCTCTTATCTTCACTCTCTCGATCGAATCTATCATATAAGACTTACCTAATGTGGAGTGAAACTATTATCTCAATCTAAAAATTTACTCAGTACATATCTAAAAACTAACCGACCGTCAATTTCTTCATTTCGGCCCAAATTAAAAAAAAACAAAACTAAGAACATCCCAAAGCTTGAAGCTACCAGGTGTAACGCCTCAGGGGATCGAATATGATACTAAAGTGAATTCCACTCCGCATCATTTCTTGTGTCCCCATTTTATTCTGCTAGCAAAATTCGAAATATACCTTTTCTCAGTCGATTTTATGGTCATTTGATTACAGTATAAGTATTGTGTCAGCAAGTTCGATTCTGCTGACAGGAATTTTTCGGGCATAAGATCATAAGAGGATAGATCTTATCTCCCATCCGCTGGCTTCGATTCCAGGTTCCATTAAACTACTTGATTTAATTACGTGTATTTATGAATTAATTAAAAATAACTTTTTAAAATATCAAAATTTTATAAATAAAATAAAAGATATAAACCTCTTTTATAGTTTAAAAATCTTACAAAATATTATATTCTATAAAATTTTAGAAATTTTTTCTTTTAAATTTAATTAAAAACTCATTTTCTTAGATTTCTATTAAAAATAATGAAAAAATAAATAATATGAAAATAGAGTTAATTACAAAAAAAACACAAACTTTCGTAAAATTTTCAATTATAACCCAAATTTTAAAAAGTAGCAATAAAATGTCCAAATTTTATTTTTTTCAACTATAGCATGAACTTCAAAAAATTGCAATAAATTACTTGAGCTTTTATTTTTTAATTATAGCCCAACGTTAGTATTTTCGTTAAGTTTATTGAAGTGACTTGTCATGTGTTTCAAAAATCATAATTATTAATACACGTCAGTCAAAATTAACACCAAAAATAAAGATTAATGAAACATCGTCGTTGTTTAAAAATAACCTAAATCAAATGATAAAGCCCCAATAACTTTACATTTTGATTTCAGTTTTTTCTTTCAATTTTAGTTTGTTCTCTTAACACCCTCACACTTCGATTTTCAAATTACGTAGCCCCAACTTCCTTGCACTAAGAACATTAAGATAGCAAACTATAAACGAAGAACTTATTGGTGTAGTATACTGTATCACGATAGTAGTTTGGAGCATTAGAAGAACAAACAAGAAACAAATGGCTAAGGGATAACAATAGATAATATTGGGTTATAATTGAAGAAAATTGAAAGTTTAAGTATTTTATTATTATTTTTTAAAGTTTGGGCTTTAATTAAAAATTTTGAAAATTTTGACATTTTATCGTTATTTTTTAAAATTCGGATTATAATTAAAAAATTGTCGAAAATATGGGCTCTTTTAATAATTAACCTTATGAAAATAAGATGTAAACTAATCATATGTTACTAGCATGATAACTTAGTCTGGCTATTAAATTTAGTTCGACTTAACTAAAATTGACTCAAATTAATAATTTAAATTAATGATATTAATTTTTAGTTTAAATTACATTTAATTAGTTAAGTTCGAATTTAAGAATTGCTTCAATGTAAACAATACTTAGTTCGTCTACATCTAATGTTAATACTGCTTTCATAATGTTATTTTTTAATCAAAATTTATTAAAAAGAATTTTTCAGAAAAACTAAAATCTATAACTAAATTTTGTCGAAAATTTTGAGGATCAAATAATTTTTATAAGGTCAGTTAAACTATAAAGTAAGTCTATATCCTTTACACATTAAACATATTTAATTATTTATATTTTAATTAATTAAGTTCTTAAACTTATAAACTTACTAATTAACATACTATTTACAATTGTGGTCATTTATAATGTTTAAAAAACCGAACCGATTTGATCGGTTTGAATCAATTATTTTTTTTTTTTTAAATCTTAGGTTTGATTTGGCTTAATAATAATTGTCATTAAAATCGATATGTTTATTAATTAATTAGTCAATTTTTATAAATTAATCAATTTTAAAACTAAAATAAGCTGGTTAATTTTTATTTAACTATTATTTTTTTAATTAAACTTTAAACTTTTTTTATAGGTAAGGATAATTTTCTCCATTTATTTTTTGAATTCTTTAAATTTATTCAATCTTTAACTAATTTTATGATATATTAATATCAGTTAAATATTTTAAACCTTAAATCTCTTGTCTTACTTGTTTAACTTCCAGTTTTATTTTTAAAATATTGAAAATTTATCATAAGTATATCGTCAGCCGAATATTTACTTATTTATTTTTTAATCCGCATTATTCTTTTATTGTCACATCTGCATGTGGGTCTACCGAAAACAGTCTTTCTATTATGTAGGAGTAAAGCTGCATACTATCAGACTTCTCAAGATCCTGCTTTATTGTGAAACTTCGGACTGAGTGTGATGATGACGATACCATTAGCTCAATAATATTTATGCTTGTGAATTATATAAAAAAGGTTCACCCTCAAATATATTTGAAATTTGTATCATAAATAATTAATAACAAATCTTAAATAGCATTTACCTAATTAACAATAAATTTAATTAATTTTTATTGTACCATAATTACTTTAAAAAATAAGGAGTAATTATTTTTGATAATTTCGTGACTATTGGACTTCATGTTAACTAAATTATATTTGCACAAGTACAGGAGTATTTTAGATAATATTAACTTTTTTTTTCCAATTGTTATGGAAACTATAAAACAAATAAGTATACTTATTTGAAACAAATAAAAAAAAGTATCAAATGTATTTCTTTTGGAGATGACAATGAGCTATGTTGTCAATTTTGTAATAATATTTAAAACTAAAAATATAAAATAACATTTTTTTAATTAAGTACAGAATTTGGTTACCCAGATTTAGGACAGCTAGAGGTCTAAGTATTATAAGCAAAACGACATGGCCAAACTATAATTATAATTACGTTTTATACTAATTAAAAATGCACGAATTATATAGATATGATAATATTATACCAAATGAGTTCAAGTTTTTCGCGAATGCAATCTTATGCCATTTCTAATCATTACACTAAATTTAGTATAAAAGAGAATATTTTAAGAATCTTTTTATATCAAATTTGGTATTACTCCAACTATTTTATACCAATTTTTTAAAATAATATATCACAATAATTTAGTTATTAACTAAATTAATGTATATTTATACAATGATTTTTATTTATTTATTTATAAAATTA
>JAOQMP010000004.1:36328790-36342269 GCA_027563575.1 Erythroxylum pedicellare | reverse complement strand
CAAAAATTAAGAGTTTCTTTTAGTTTTAATAACAAAAATTATTAAAATAAATCAAACCAAACTAAAAATTTTGAAACTAAAGATAATTCAAAATTTGTATAATTAAATTAAATCGATTGAATTTTTTAATAACGGTGGCAACAAGAACATTAGGTAACTAATCACAGCGTCTCGGAGCATACAATAGTTGCAAAAGCAACGAGTCCAAATTACAGCGACTTGCTTTGTAATTTCTGATCTCCTTTTTATTTATTAAATAAATAATTAAATAAAAGCTCAAACGAGATTATAACAGTGGACCTGAATATATTATACGATCGAGAGAATCTCTTCTAACTTCTAACAGATGAACTAAAATTCTATGTTAATACGATCGAGAGAATCTCTTCTAAGTTCTAACAGATGAACTAAAATTCTATGTTATTATTTTTTAGTCGTTTACTTCTATTCGTATTCCTTGCACGATACACTCTAACAAGCACGTATATAATTTATATAAGGAAGCAACTAAAATCCTACCACGAAGGTCAACTTCGAATACAAGTCGTGATAGAGACGTGCTGTGCTCTACCTTTTTCTTTTTATTTCTTTGTTTAAAAAATTAAGATACAAATTTTAAAGCTCACTACAAAAAAAATTTTAAATGTAATTGAATATTTTAAAGTGAAGTTTTTAAATATCAAGTTGATTTTTTCTTCTATTTTATAATGAATTAGCTGACAGCGACCACAAAGCCTTAATTAATTACAAATTATTAAAAAATTTATTTCATTATTTAATTTTTTTAAAATTTATTTAGTTAAGTCATATTGAATCATTACATTAGTTTCTTTTTTTTACTTACTGCTTTTATTATAAATTATAATACGAGTAGAGTGTAAAATCTACTAATAAGAATTAAATTTAAGTCAACTATTTTCAAAATGACTAGAACTGGTCATTTGGATAGTGATTCTTACCACTTATAAACTCTTTTATATTTTTATACTTAGTCAATATGAGATACTTTAACACTCCCTCTCAAATGTCAGTGGTAATCGGATCGGGCCACTAGGACTAGGCATATAAACGGACAATCGAAAAATTAATAATTCGAACCAAACTTGCTCTAATACTATATTAGAATTTTTAATATAAGTAAAGTATAGAGCTTACTAACAAAAATTAAATTTTGGTCAACTATTGTCAAAATGACTAGAACTAATTATTTGGATATTTGATGCTTATCACTTATAAACCCTTTAATATTTTTATGGTTGGTCAATATAGGATCCTGTAAATCGTGACTTTATTATATTCACAATAATTTTATAATGACTGTATATAATTTACAGATGCTAATATGATTAATATTATATTCTAAAGTCAACAATGATGTCTAACAATGGATAGCAATCACCCAATTTATTTGTAATTTTATTTTTATTTTTTAATAATATTTCAATTAAATAAAATAAGTTAAATTAATAATCACCTTATATGATTTTTAATTAAATTATTTTCATTTTCATATTTTATAATTGCTTAATAAGGTTACCAATGTTAAATTATTTTAATCATCAACCAACTTTGACTTAATTTTTAAATATCATATGTGTAAAGTGGAATACTATATTCAAATATTTGATACGATTTTTGAATATTGTACTTCTTTGAAATCTTCTGTTATATTTAAGAAGGCATCATTAAATTGAAAATTCATTAAAATGTATTCAACTATCATATGAGATACATTGACGATCTCATGTCCTAAGATCATTCACGCAATAGATACATTTATAAGTATATCCATAGCATTCTTAAGCCTTTCACATCTAATATTTCAATGAATTGTACTCCACCAAACAAGTATTAGCTCATAAATCAGTTGTTTTCTTTAATGATTTTAAAACTCTACCAAAAGTTAAAATCGATAAAATAGAAAATTTAAGTTTTAAAAGGTTCAACCGACATTAAATGATCTGAAAATCAGTTAAAAATTAAATAAAATTTAAAAATAAAAGAAAAAGATTGTGATAAAAAATTAAGTTTAATTGAAAAATAAAAAATTAATTATTTTATTTTGGTTTATAAAAATTGATTGGTTTACAAAATTGGTTAATTAATTAATAAACTGGTCGGTTTTTCAAATAAAAAATTATTAAATTAAATCAAACTTAAAATTAATTGATTCAAAGTTTTCACTTATAAATTAGTTGAGTCAATTCAATTTTTTAAATATTAATTTTTCTTTTAAAAAGACGATAATAACATACTTACGTTATCAATATTTTGCATATCCACAAAAGAAAGGACTTAGTGATGATATTTTAATGCAATCCCAATCTTATAATATAACGATGATGCACTTTCATTTATGAAGTATATTACCAGCTTTATCCTTACCTGATAATGAGGCTGGTTCCTTACCCCTACTAGTAGGCAAAATGTATTTAGCTTTATGATATGATGTTAAGGATAAAATAAAGGTTGATCCTGGATTATTGTTTACGTTTGTTTCCTAGGTCTACTGATGTCTTGGAATGATGGATTAATATTATAAATCTTTTAATTTAATAAAATTGGGTTGATAAATGAACTATCTTTTGATTTATTGACTTGGATAAATAATAATAAAAAATCTGTTTGTAGCATTACTATATCATTTTATATAATTTAAAAAGAATAAAAAATATTATTAAAATTGAATAAAATCACAAAAGAAAATTCATTATATTACCAGCGAACTAACTTTGTTTCAAGACCAAGCGGAGATTAGGTTGATGCCATTTGTAAAGGAATACAAGAAGTTGTTCTTTGTTTGCCATTTGTAAACGAATACAAGGATCAAACTCAACAGTCTTGTTACAGGACAGATTGGAAAGAACAACAATTCCAATCCACAGGTGTTGATGGAAATTCCTTGACATGGGAATTGACATAAAACAACCAGACTTCTTTATTGTGAGGTGCTCCAACTTCCAAGACAATGACAAGCACTCTCTTGCGCCACCTTCGGAGGCCTTACTTCTGGTTAACGAAGGAAGCCCAACGCTTGATTAAGACACGAGCATTCTCACAATCTGGATCAAAGATGTGGAACACGTGATCTTCTCCTTTCGTCTCCACTATCTCTGCTTTCCCCTTCCACCCACTTTTGATCAGTTCATCATAATAAAGCTTCCCTCTTGACCTCAATATGTCCTTTTCAGCAATAAATACAAGCACACTATCACACACCAAGTCATTAAGACTGGGGGCTCCATCAACAAAAGGGTTAATCAACGGATCATCACAACCCTTTTCCGATGGACAAACGAAGGTCCACCAATTATCAACCATTGGTTTTCTTAGGCTGTCCTCCACCTCCACACCAATCGGATTCTTTCCCCAGAAATAAGGATGAATCATGGCAATCCCACGAATCTTCGGTAGCGTTCGAGTGGGTTGTGAGTTATTGAGCCTTAAGGCCATGTGGTGAGCAATATTAGCACCTGCACTATCTCCTGCAAGAAACAACTGATCAAAATCTGCATAGTCCTTAAGCCATGGTTCATTGCCACCTTTTTCATTGGCATGTGAAGCCAACCATTGAAGCGCATCCCACGAATCCTGGTAGACAACATCAAGCGGGTGTTCTGGTACTAACCTGTAGTCAACTGAGACAACAACAATGTTAGCCTCGGAAACTAGCATATTAAGACAACTGTGGTACTTGGGCTCTGCAGTCGATACTATGCAAAATGCTCCACCGTGAAAGTAGACCATAACAGGAAGCTTTTGGCTGCCTTTTGCTGAATCTGGACGATAAAGTCTGGCCGAGACATTTGTTTCTGGGATGATCACGATGTCCTTGGACAGGACACCAGTTTTCGAGTCCAATCCTGCGGGAGTAACTTCAGTTCCTGCAAGTCTCTCAATGGTTCCATCCTCGTACACTCGAAGATATGGGAAAACATCTTGTGAAACTTGTTTTCCTGTAGCCATTGAGGAAGAGGAAGACGCAGGAAGGATCTTGGGGAAAAGCACGGGTTTTGTCTGCGACACAAAAGGATGCGGTTTTTGTGGACGAAACAGAAAGGCTCGTTACGTTCCTTAAATATACGCTTATTTCTTTTTTTTTTATTTTCACCGATGAATTATTTTAGGAAGGTCTTAATTACGAAATGAAAGTAAATCTCTTATAAAAGGTAAAGCTTTAATTTCAAATTTTAAACAAATGCATTTATGAGAGTAATTTAAACCCCCGAAGTCACTTAACTCATAAGAAGGTCTTACTAACTCACCGCCAGATTACGCGTCTTACATTTTTGTTCCTGCCAAGTTACTGTTAGACCCCTAAGTTCCGAAGCATTTCTCAGCTACCTTTATGAGAAGCCTTAGGCAAGAGGTTAGCTAGATTCACGCATGAGGAAGGCATGCGAAAACACTAAGGCATATGCGGGCGAGTGAGATCAGACTTGGTGCGAATTTTGGTAGAGTCTCGGACCTTGTGGAGATTGACTCGACCCAGGCTAAGGTCTTGACGGACTAAGGACTTAGTCTATGCTCGGATGAATGGACCACGACTAATGGACTTGTTGTGGGAACATTGGATCAGGCCAATGTGCTAGTGGGCTTCGGCGAGATCACATTGCATCATCAATGGATAGAGATCATGGGGAGATCTTGGATGATGTGGCGACAACTGGGAGTTAGAGTTGCAGTGGAACCGAACGTTTGAAGATAGTAGAAGTCTTCGAGGACAAGGATGTTAGTTTCCGAGTTAAATGTAAACACTATCTTGTTCTTATCTTATCTTATCAGTTAGAGTCCTATTTAGACGGGGGTATCGTCTAATTGATCTACGTGATGTAATCTGATAAGGATAGACGTGATCTAGCACGACCTTAGGCAGTTCAGATTGAGTAGGATTCTAAATGTAACTTGGAAGGCAAGTTAGGATGCCTATATAGCTCATTCGAGCTTTACTCTTTTCATTCAATCAAAGAGAGCATTCTTTGTATACTTTTGAGGGAAAGTATTATAAAGTTGATTTTATACCGTATCTCTGTGCGTTCTTGTTGCCTTTATTCTTATTGCTTCTATAAGTATTGTTTTTTCAAGAGTGTCGTGAGGTAAACACTTCGGGGAGTTGGAGAAGGCTGAGTCTTTGCTTTAACAGATCTAAGCAAGACTGTCGTGCAAAGGGTGTGAGTAAGAAACTTCGGTGAAAATTTGAGTTCCCAGAATACCTTTGTAACAGTAAGGACAGTGTACACGGCCCAGAGGATCACGTCCTCGCTCGGTATCCTCTTTTCCTTTGGTCAAAAGTCCAAAAGGAACTTGTAATTAAAAATTTTTTTTTAAAAAGAACAAAAATTTTAGCGGAAAAAGTCCAAAACAACATCCTCTGTCGGTTCACGTCTTAATACGGCTATGACGTTGTTGTCTCCTTTCAGTTGGTCCTCAGATCATTCATTTTCCAGCCAAACAAACAATCAATCGTATCATCCATTTCACGATCTTTTCTACTATGGAAACCTCCTTGTCTTCTTCTTCAAGTAGATTCAAGCTTCAGGACCAGTTGGAATTGCAAGAGTTTCAGGACAAGTATGTGATCAGATCTGTCACATCCCCAAATCAAGGGTTCTTGATTCGCCGTAACGATGGCGACATCGAGCTCATCAACGGTACTCTATTTCTTCTCATTTCATGCGTTGACTTGTTCTACGTTCCGTGATTCTTGTGATTTTTTGAAGTTTTTTTAGCATATAAATGAAAGCTGTTAAGGGAACTTCAAGATTCTAATTTTCTTGGAAGCTTTTGATGGTTTATTGGTTAGCTTGTTTTTGCAGATGAAAGTAATTTTGGAAGGCCGTCTAAAACTTCGACAGTCTATGGCGTGGCGGGAACAATAAGGTTGCTTGCAGGTAATTACTAAACGCTCCATTTGCAGCAAAGTTTCAAGGTTGTTTCTTGGGCTTTTGAGTAATCTTAAGTGAGTTATACTATGATGGGGTTTCCTGATTCTGTTTAGTACATTGGAATTTAAAATTTTCTTTATGCTGGTGCAGGAACTTACGTGCTTGTGATAACTTCTCGAAAAGAAGCTGGAGATTTTCTTGGTTTTCCTGTTTTTCGCGTAATGTCTATGAAGTTCCTCCCCTGCAACGAAGCATTGAAATTTTCAACTTCACAAGAAGTAATGTTCAATGCTAAACTTATATCCTCATCTTTTGAGACCATTTTTGTTTCTGAACATCAGGCATTATATCTTAATTGCAGAAAAGAGATGAGGCTTATTTCATGAATTTACTGAAAATAGTGGAATCAACTCCTGGGTTGTACTATTCATATGAAACAGATATGACGTTAAAGTAAATTCTTTTATCTTGTAATAAATCTCGGTTATGATTGTTTCTTGTCAGTGATTATGATTTTAAAAGAATTTCACATTCTCCTATTTTCCAGCTTACAGAGAAGATCCAAATTAGCAGAAGGGTGGATGGCTAAACCATTTTGGAAGCAGGTGGATATTTGTATTTGTCGTTAATAAATTGGTAATTGAATACCTGAAACCCAAAATTAAAAGAATTTGTAAAAGTTTAGAAATGTTATTTCTAGATTAAATGGATGTATTTTTCAGAAAAGTTGACATCTATGTGCTAGAATTGTTTTGATAGAGCAGCTTCACTCTGTAGAAATTTCTTCAGATTCTCACAATCTTCTCAAATATCCGTTTACTTCAAAAGAAGATACTGGTGGTTTTGGGAACGACTCATGTAATATTAAATTGTAGTTGTTCAGTTGATTCTCAAATTCATGTTTTAGGGACAATCTTTAAACTGCAATCTATATGCTTATTTTTTGTACATTGCACGCATTTGCAACATCTTTAGTTGTTGAGATTATTAAACTTTTATTTGCTGCATTCCAGGCTGACCCTCGATTTGTTTGGAACAGAAATCTATTAGAGGAACTTATTGAGCTGAAGGTAAAAAGAGATTTTCATTGCATTGGCTGCCCATTAGGCTAGTATACTGGCATGGTTTTCTTGTTTCTTAATTAGTAATATTAATTCTTCAGAAAAATAGTTCCAGTACAATATTTTCTTCTTCCTAACAACTCTCTTTTTTTCCCCCTTTTCTTTTCTCTTTTATTGGCAGCTTGACGAGTTCATCATTCCTATAGTACAAGGAAATATCCTGAAAGTCTATGATGCCCTATATGTTATATTTATTATCTTTGTTGATGACTTTGTCGGTTCACATCTGTGATTGTCTTCAGGGGCTATAAATGCAGTGTATAAGTAGCGTACTTTATTTGATAGTTGTTCTTCAGAAAAATGTATGCACTTAACCAAGATATACGCTTTGGAGCTGTACAGTTAACATTGAAGGGTTCACCAGCCACACTTACATTACTTTCAAGAAGGTGTAACCGCCGTTTAGGTATGTACATTTAGGGAATGAATGATACTGATTGCTACTTTTTGGCTGCAAGTAAGTGATTCATATTTTTGTTCATTATATGGTAATTGTGTGGTCTAGGAACACGAATGTGGAGAAGAGGAGCTAATTTGAATGGAGATGCGGCTAATTCTATTGAAACTGAGCAATTGCTAGAGCTGAAAGGTTTCAGGTCCTCACTATTGCAGGTACATTTTCTATTTATTTGTTAAAAATTAGTTGCATCACTTGAAGACCTGGTATTTTCCCTTAAGTTAATAATCTCTGGGGTTCTTTTCCTTGGAACCTGGCACTCCTTAAGAGATAGTGCAGTGCAAGCAGAACCCTTATCAGATTCGAGCCTGTCGCTTCTTGTAGCCCTGCCTCCACAAAGAGACCTGACTGACACTGCTACTTCTCATCCTAGCCTAGCCATGAGCTTTACTTGATTTTTCGGGCATTCCTTTATTGTTATCATTGTTATCAGACAACTGTAATCCATTGACATTAGATAGTGCAGTCATCTTTGTTCCTTTCTAGCCCAATTTGTCTTGTTTCTTAAGGCTAAGTGATGATATCCTGCGTTTGGATTCAAAGATGCTGTAGAATTTCCATTTCCTTTGGGTCCTACATCAACTATCACACAGTTTACTATGGCCGATGGAACGTGAATGTCCATATTCCTTCTGAATATTAGATATTTCAGAGCAATTTGGAATTGGAGACATGCATGCTTTGCTTAACAAACTCTCCAGCTAAAAATGTGCCTAGAGAATTAGTATAGATCATGTTCTGGATTTCCTTGAGAATGGAGCACGTAATTTCTATCTGAACAGTGTCTATCTTCTTTTCTCAGGTTCGAGGGTCCATTCCACTTCTTTGGGAACAAATTGTTGATTTGAGCTATAAACCGCACCTTAGGGTTATTAATCATGAGCAAACAGTATGCTTCGACTCGAAGTCACCATAAAATTTACCCATTTCTTGAGGTTATATTTACCGTATATTTTGCCTGTTTTGACCCAGTCAAGTGTTGTAGAGCGCCATTTTCATGATCTTTCCCAACGATACGGGGATGTCATAGCTGTTGACTTAACTGATAAGGTCAGAGGTTTTTGCATTTTCTTCGACTCTTATGCATGCATGTCCAGCATTAGCGGTTCTTTGAAAATTGTCTATGAGCATCACATCATTTTGGGTAGTCCATACTGTAGTTTTGACTTTTGGTTGTGCAATTATAAATTGTTTGTTCCAGATATAATATGCTCCATGTTTATGTGTTTTACTAATTATGTGTTTTACTAATGTAGCATGGTGATGAAGGTCAATTAAGTGCTGCATATGCTGCTGAAATGCATAAGCTTGCGACCGTGAGGTGTCTTTTTCTTCCTTGGACTACTTATCTCTGTCAAAGTGTGAAACATCTAGAAATTTTGGAATGTTCACTTCAGTTTTACCATTTGTTACTGCACACATTTTCTTGGAAACTGCATCCATATGAGTGCTGTAAATTTCATATACTAAATTACATTGCAGATATGTTTCTTTTGACTTCCATCATATATGTGGCAACTCAAAATTTGAAGGCCTAGAAGTACTGTATGATCAGATATCGGAGGAATTCAAAAAACATGGGTAATGAGAACAAGAATTTCTTGATAATTCTTTCCAAGTACTTGTGACCCAGTTATACTGGCTTTCCATAATATCGTTTTTAATCATTACTGTTCCAGCTGAGCAGATACTTCCTTATAGACACAGAAGGAACCATAAAAGAGGAGCAGAAAGGGATCATCAGATCCAATTGCATTGATTGCCTAGATCGAACAAATGTTACCCAGGTTGGTGGACAAGGTTATGGATTAAATTTTTTCCATTAGTTACTGATTCTCTTGTCACTAACTAATTCTGCAGCTTGATATTACAACTTTAGATGTGTTATCTAATTTTCTTCCCTGTTCTGTTTAAACAGAGCTATCTTGCTGAGAAGTCTTTGACTGAACAATTACAAAGAATAGGAGTACTTACTTCTACAGAATGCATTTCCATGTACAACGAAGATTATGTAAAGTTTAGGACGTGTATGTAATTTCTAGGTTACTATTCTAATTTTCAAATTTTGGGTAGAATGTCTCTACCAAAATTCTCAGCTTCATTATTGGATGTTTCAGTGTGGGCTGAGCAAGGTGATGAGATAAGCCTTGAATATGCAGGAACTTATGCCCTTAAAGGGGACTTGGTGAGGTAAGTCAGAATAGAAATCGTACTTAGTGACGGGTATACTATGTTTATATCGCATTATTATACACATTTGGCTCTGGGAAACTGCAGATATGGAAGACAGACCTTTGGTGGAATGATAAAAGATGGTATAAGTGCTCTTTCAAGATACTATTTGAATAATTTTCAAGATGGAGTACGACAGGTGATCTGCCGCTTTTTCTTTTCAGTATTAAGGACTTTTTATCGCATCGAGAAAGCCTGTGCTGGTCTATTGTGTACTTAACCCTAAGTTCTTTCAAATGCTGCAGGATGCACTTGATCTTATAAGTGGTCACTATACTATAAACAGAAATGGTCCTTCACCGTTTCAGCTCAACGGATTTGAATCATTTTCTGTAAGTTTTTCTCTTTGTGTATCCAAATTACAAGTTCCTGTTATTGCCTACCTTTTCTGCATTGATATACAAATGCACACTCAACCTTACCTCTTCTCATCCCATTGAAGACCAAGCATTCTTTATCAGGATGCATTAATCTATATTTATTTTCACATTCTTGCATCAAAAATAACATATAACTTATACTTACTTCGGAAATTACCGGGACAGTAACTATGAAAAAAAGCTTCCTGGTTTGGTTGCAAAATCATTATAGAGAAATTAATTAGAAGAGAATACTTAAAGAAAATACGTAAAACCTTCCTGCTTCTTGTCAGTATCTCCCGGTAGCATCAGCTCTACTAATTGGAGGTTTGACCGTGACTTCCTTCACACTTCAACAAGGTAACTCATGCATTTCATTTTTCTTGTGTCAAGTTCTTGATCTTGTCAGTTAAGAGTTGACTGATTATGCTTTGTGATTAAATCAACAGCCGGCCGAAATGTGCATCAGTTTGTGTCTTCTGTGCTGTTGGCCGGAGTAACTGCCGGAGTTATGGCCCTTGTTAAAGCCAATGGAAGGCAGTTCTGTTCAAGGCCTCGTTTGTGTGGCCTCCTGTAAGTCTGCTGTCACGCTAGATACCACTTTTCGATAGACATGAACCGGGCGAATTCGAATTCGAATCCGAATCTGAATCCGAATCCCTTTCTCTTTCGTAAGCTGATACAAGAACAAATATGCATATACTCACGGTATTACTAATGCTAGTTGAATTGCACTTTGGATATGCCTTCCTAGTTTGTAGAATATTATCTTGTATTTAATTTCAAATATTGCTCTAGTAATTCTTTATATCATAATTAATAAGACAGTCCAATTTAAATTCATTTTTAATTAAATTTGATATGAATTAATAATTTATTATAATTATTCACTTGAATCAAATTTAATTTGAGATTAAGAATTAAATTATGTACTAATTCAATGATATTTAATTAGTTTAGATATGATATTTATACCGTATGTTTTATAAAATATAAATATTAGCATTAGAGATCGGTTACGAATTGTAAGTTTCTCATCGAAAACTTGCCGATTATAGCCTTACTCTTATGATCGGCATCGTCGAGAGACCAGATTAGGGCAGTCACACTTGCCGCGGTCATATGCAGTTATACTCGATCGTGGTAAAATCATTTCGACCAGACCCAAAACTTGAAAATAACAAATAAAATGACATATAAATAAAAACGATTAAATGAACTTAGCCTGGGCTTGGGTCAGGTCATAATTTTTTAAGTCGGGCTCAAACTTGAAGGTGAGCCCAAGTCCAGTAGCCCGAATGGCAAGCCTACTCTTACTTTATTTTTAAAAAACTCTTCAAATGACAATATTACACTTGCTTTCTCTCATGTTGCCAATGATTTGACTGGGGGCTCTTTAGTCCAATTAATAATAGTAGTCTAGTCGAACACTCCAGATTCTAAGGTCGGTAAATCTTATACAAATCGAGAAAGGGCGGCAAGGGAGCAGATTTTGAGCAGAAGAGGAGTCTTCAGAGGGCTAGAGAGAGAAAGAGACGTTCCATTGCTCAGCTTCAAGGGCTAGAGAGAAGTAAGTTTTGTCTGCCTTTTCTTTTCCTTTTCGAAACCCTAGACTTCGTATTCGCTCAGTTTGTTAGTTCCGTTAAAGTTAGATTATGAAATTTCGATATACTTTTCACTCGTAGATTAGTTCTGTTGGGTCTTTGTGATCGGAGAAGCTCAATTTTTTTGGTATTTCCGAGATTTAAAGGTTTGGGGAAACAGCTACTTTTTAAGGTTGCTCAATTGTTTGGATTAAACTTTGAAGTTTGAGCTTGTTTGATAGCTATGAAGAATTTAATTTATGTTATTTCAACTTATCTCTGCTCTGATTCTATGTGTTCTCATTTTTTATGTGTTAATTTTTCATGTCTAGTTTGGTTTTAGCTGATTTGCTTAGTGCTGATATAGTTGGATCAGCCTCCTCCATGTTGAAGATAAAATACTGTTATCACATCAATCAATTATTGAGTAACTTGTCCTTATTATCTATATGGGATTCTGCTTAGTGTCCACTCATTTCCTAATCTTGTGAATCTGTTATCACTTGCTTGGTTGTGTGGTTACCTTTGATTGTGGAGAGAAGGAGAAGGTATAAATGTTTTCTAACAAATGATGTTTTCAACATTTGTATGTGAAAATTACTATCATGGAAGAACATTCAAACTATCAAGCTAACTGCTGTATGAAGATGATATAGTTTCAATTTGCATGTTATAACTTTTATATGGAAAGCTTCATCTAGTAAATTGAGATATCTTATTAATTTGATATATTGTGCTTCCTGAAAACAGGTCTGCTAGAGTTGGGCGATAATGGCCAAGCATCATCCTGACTTGATTATGTGTCGTAAGCAACCAGGGATTGCTATTGGACGGCTGTGCGAGAAGTGTGATGGTAAATGTGTAATCTGCGATTCTTATGTGCGTCCCTGCACACTTGTGCGGGTGTGTGATGAATGCAACTACGGATCTTTCCAAGGGAGGTGTGTTATCTGTGGAGGTGTGGGTATTTCTGATGCATATTACTGCAAAGAGTGTACTCAACAGGAAAAGGACAGAGATGGGTGTCCAAAAATTGTAAACTTAGGAAGTGCAAAAACAGATCTGTTTTACGAACGGAAGAAGTATGGGTTTAAGAAAAGATGAGGAATCAGAGGTAATCATCCTATTGCATTGGGATAAATTTCTTAATAAGCAATGCCCTTTTCTAATGTTAGATTTTGTTGTTGACCTTTTGCTTAGGTTTTTGGTTTGGCAGACCTAAAGCGGTACCTCGAGCCAATTTCCATTTCATACCTGAAGTACTCCTAATCTTCCTTCTACTTAACTTTGAATTTCATTTTCGGTTGGACATCTCTTCCCTGATCTGAAAAATTCATTTTGGAAGCTTCATCCTTACTCCATAGAGCTTCAGACCTACTTATTTAGCTTTGACAGGAAAGGAGATGTACTCTGAGTAGCAGTTGTAGCTTCATGATTATTATTGTGGGACTAGAGTCTTTTGATGGTTATTTCGTTGATACTTCTGATATATGATATGATAAACTTGTTATAGAACTTGTAGATTCTTGCAATGTTTGACGTTTCAGTTACAGAAAATACGCCCGACTTGTTTTACCAGTGTTTGAATGTCACCTTGTTGAATCGTGGTATAGTGTTACTTAGTCTTTACTCAACATTTAGGCAATCTAAAAGCAACGTAAAGGTTGTTGGACTATTGTAGATTGCGCCTGTTGTTGATCTCATCAACTCCGTGCAAAAAGGCCTCGACGTGTATATGAGATCCAAGTGTTGTACAAGACGATGAATGCATGTTAGAATTTGCTACTACCAACATTACTCCTCGCGCGGTCTAGGTCTAAGTTGATCGAGATGAGGGTCGAC
>JAOQMP010000004.1:36318632-36328690 GCA_027563575.1 Erythroxylum pedicellare | reverse complement strand
TGCAAAAAGGCCTCGACATGTATATGAGATCCAAGTGTTGTTGTACAAGACCATGAATGCATGTTAGAATTTGCTACTACCAACATTACACTCCTTGGCACGGTCTAAGTTGATCGAGATTAGGATCGACTCAAATGACATCATTTTGTCTAATGGTTAAAAGATCCATCAATTAAAATGACAATAATTTGTTCAAGTTTGGTTCGAGTTAGATATTTTGAACCCAACCAATTACAGGGTAGGATTTGAGTTTATGCAAAATATTTTGGTCAGGTTTGAATCTGAATAAGTTCAACTCAATAAAAACCAATGTTAATGTATAGGGTTAATTGAATTTAGTTTGAAAATCGATCATGTAGCCCAATTTGAAATTTGGACGTGTGTGATATCCTCTCCTTCCTTATGAATTTTATTTCTATTATTCTTTATTAAATTTTGTTTATACATTTATTTGAAATTTATATAAATATGATAATAAAATTAAAATAACACAATACTAAAACACTTAACTGAAGACAGGATTTCATGTGCCTTTTTCCTCCATTGTCACAAACTGTCATAAGTCCGTTTTTTGTTTAATTACAAAGGAAAAATGTTAAAATATGATTAATCGAACGCTCGTAAGGTTCTGCGATAAACGATTCTTTGTTTGTTTCTCTTTCTATGAACTTTAGCACTACTAAGGGAAGTTCCTGAGAAATCTTGAGCTGTTCTGAAGTGCTACGGCGGTGGGTCAATATATTCCCGCACTGATTTTCTTTTCAATGTACGTACTAAGCAGGCCCGGTGTACGTACTAAGCAGGCCTGACGCTCTTTTATCTCTCATCGTTATTTGGGGTCTCACGTGATCCTGAATCTTGTCTTCTTCTATTCTTCCAATTGGGTTACTTTCCCAGGAACTAAATCTCTTCCAATGCCAAAGTGATTCACATTCAGTTTCTTGGACATCATATGACCGCCGAAAAATATCATACTCAGAAATTGTCGGGTTCGAGCAAAACTTGGCTCTTTTGTGTCGATTCTTATGATTGTGATGCGGCGTTGTTGCCGCCATAGACATGTGACGAGTTATGATCGCAGTACGGCGTCGTAGGTATGCATGCAATGACGTAAAATAAATGGAGATGCGGGGTATTGATCCCCGTACCTCTCGCATGCTAAGCGAGCGCTCTACCATCTGAGCTACATCCCCCTTCGATAGCGAAGCAGTTCTTTATTATCCTACAACTGAATACAGAATCTGACCCCAGCCAATCATCAACAGTATCAAAATTTTACAAGCAAAGTTAAGAAAAGCACGGAAGGTCGAGCATTGTGGAGCTTTGGATTAACCACTAACAACTCAGATACAACAAAAAAAGTATATAATCCAATTCAGTTTGTCTGTATTTTATATAGTCAAGAGTGTTTAGTTCGTTTTCTTTACAGGCACCAAATCTACTCCACTTTCTCTGTTTCTAATCCGCCATGTTAGCGGCGAAGCGACTTCTTCAAAAGGCCGTCCACCATCAGGTCAGTCACGATGATCAATGATCAATCCGCCATCAATCAAGTTCGAATCTTTTGAGATTACCCTTTTAGTTTTTATTCACTTTTAATCATGGACATCCATGTTATTGCCTTTATTTGCTGAAAAGTCTTGAGTTTTTGTGAACTTCCAAAAAAAAAAAATTTCTGCGTTCGTCACGCCGTCTCTTGTTTCTTGTTTCTTGAAACGTTGTTTAGGTGGGCATTGGTTGTGGGGTTGATATGTAAAGATGGGTACAAGTGATCAGTGAAGAAAGCTTGTTGAAACTCAAAATGATAAGTTAAAGAAGATGATAATACTCACTTCTGACTTGTGACCATTTCCTCTGTTCAGGGAAAGGTGGGACGTGGCAGTTTGAAGCCGGAAGACTTGGACTTGCAGGTATCGATCCACTATGGTATTCCTTCTACATCTTCACTTCTTGCTTTTGACCCAGTTCAGCGCCTTTTAGCTGTTGGCACTCTGTAAGCATCTCGCTTCCAACTTCTCTTCCTCTCTTTTTTCTCCCCCACACTTTTAACCATTCTTTGTATTTTATACTTGAATTTAGACCCAATAAGTCCTTAGTATTCTGCTTGTTGTAGGGATGGGAGAATCAAAGTGTTTGGAGGTGATGGTATTGAAGGGCTTGTAATGTCCCCAAAATCATTGCCTTTTAAGTATCTGGAGGTTGTACTCGTTATCTAACAATATTTTTGGTTTTGCCTATCTATGTTTAGTGGGAATTGACGTGTGTAGCATTTTTCTGCAGTTTTTCCAAAACCGGGGTTTCTTAGTCAGCATAACTAATGAGAATGATATTCAGGTACTGAGTTATGCAGTTATAGTTTCATGCCACACACACACACACACGCACACATATAGATATATAAAAGATCCTGTCTGCTGTCTTTGGACCTCTGAATTTCTTTTTTGTGCTTACGGAAGATGCATATCACTTCAAAATGCAAATTTTTCCCGAAAACTTCCAAAGAGAAAACCTTCCAAATATATGAGGATGATACCAGTGGCATTTTTTAGGGATAGTGCATATGGTTTGATGTAATTTGACTGAAATTTATGCATATTCTTACCTTACCCCTCAACTTATTTTAATAGGTCTGGAATCTGGAGGACAGATGTCTAGCATGTTGTTTACGATGGGAATCAAATATTACTGCCTTCTCTGTTATCAGCGGCTCCTACCTAATGTACTGTATTGCCATAACACAAAGTGTCAAATAGGCTGCTAATTGCTGGCAGTGGAGAAGACTATTGCATGAGTGATACATTGCATTGTTTATTACTCATAGGTACCTCGGAGATGAGTGTGGTATGGTTTCTGTGGTGAAGTTTGATGCTGATGATCCTAAATTGTTGCGGTTGCCATATCAAATACCTGAAAGCTCTTTAAAAGGTACCTTTTCTTGCTTGGATAGACTGTTGTTTTCTAATGATATTCTTTTGTTCATTGCTCTATATATATTCTTCAAGATACCAACTTACATGGTGGATATCACCAATGTTTAATATTTGTTGTTCTAGCTTTTAATTTAAGAAGCTTTCACCAATATGCTTTAAAAGCTAAGAAAAAGGCTGTGTATTATGTATATTTGTTCATCCGTCACTTTTACTGTTTTCTTTTTGCTTATCACTCTTATTGATGTTTGCTGACTAGTATGGCTAATGAAGTTTTTACTTTGTGATGATGCCAAGTTATGTCTAATTTTAGCTCATGTTTTCTTCATTGTGCTAAATGTCTTTGTCTTGGCCTATTCACAGAAGCTGCTGGATTTCCATCTCCTGAACGTCAACCTATTATTGGAATTCTTCCACAATCTAGTCCATCCCAAAATAGGCAAGATACAATTACTTTTGTTTTTCTTTTTGGCTTGTGTCCTTGGATCAGGCACAATTCTTGTTCATGACAGCAAGTTAATTATATTTAATAGGTTTTTTCTTTTTCATTTTTTTCCTTTTGAGCCATTTGTTGCATGAACTTTGAAATTTGTTAAAATGGATGTGCTTTTCTTAACCATGCTTTATCATCTTGCTCTTCATATTACTTTAGTTGTCCTGATCAGCACTGTATATCTTCTTAACACATTAGGGATTTTGCAGACTGCTGATTGCCTATCAGAATGGCTTGATAATTCTTTGGGATATTTCTGAAGCTCGGGTTCTTTTTGTTGGAGGTGGTAAGGACCTCCAACTGAAAGGTGGAATCAGCAAACCTCAAAGTGCAGCAGATACTAATGATGAAGACAATATATCTTATCACCTACAGGAGAAAGAGATAAGTGCTGTTTGTTGGGCTTCTTCTAATGGTTCCATTCTTGCAGTTGGTTATATAGATGGAGACATCTTGTTATGGAAATTATCAACTGCTCCCTCTTCTAAGAACCAACAGAGTGAAGTCTCTAACAATATTGTTAGGCTACAATTATCATCTGCTAAAAAGAGGCTGCCTGTTATTGTCTTGCACTGGTCCAAACGAAGTAGATCTAATAATTGTGATGGTCAGCTATTTATCTATGGTGGTGATGAAATAGGATCTGAAGAAGTTCTGACAGTGAGTTTCACCTTTCATTCCTCTATTCGGACTGAAACTGCTTTGAATTTTATCTATTAGTTTTTCATAGTTATTGATCAAGTTGGTGTTGCTTTTGAATCTTTATTTTACTCTCTATTTTATCATAAAACAGCTTGCATTTTTTAGCATGGCAGCTGCCATATATCGTAATTAAATGATGATATGAATTAGAATTTTCAGAAGACATCATCTACAGATCAATTCAATCTTTAAAGAAATTTATCCACGTATAAGTATGCAAATATCACACTATCTATTACCATCTCAGTTCGAAATCCCCTGGAAACTAGAAAGAAACTACATATGTACACACAAACACACACACACTTTGACTACAGCTGCTCAAAGTCAGGATAATAATGGAACATAAGATTTAGTCACTCCATTATCATCCAAACAAGAAGTTTACTTTCAGGATGTGCCTCATGATTGGTGGAATCCTCAAAATGGCTAGAAACCCTCATAGAAAATGTCAAAAGATTGAACATGCACTAACACTTTTAAGGATTAAATACAAACTCAAATCCAGTTCAAATGATATTCACACGGAATATTTCAAAATACTGATTTTTGTTGTGTATCTTGTCTTTTGTCTATTGTAGTGATGCATCAGTATTTTCCTTTGTCATAACAGTAGTTGCTCTAAGTAGTGAATTGGATGGACAGGTATTGACTCTGGAATGGTCATCTAAGTTGGACACACTAAAATGTACTGGACGCTTGGATCTTACTCTTACCGGCTCGTTTGCTGACATGATTTTATTACCAAGTTCTGGGTCTGTGGCAAGCACTCACCAAACGGATCTTCTTACACTGACAAATCCAGGACAGCTACATCTGTACAGTGGTCCTAGCTTGTCTGCCTTACTATCTAAGCAAGAGAAGGAAACACCTGTTGTTGCTGCAAAATTCCCAGCCGTAGTACCTTTATCTGATCCGACTATAACTGCGGCAAGATTCATTGCACTTCCCAGAGATGGAAACTTATCAAAAGTTCTTTCTGAGGTATCATGGCTCAAAAATAGTCCTCTATGTTATTTAAACATTTGGTTCTCCGTCGATAGTATATCATCAAGCGGTTTCATCCAATCTCTCAGGTTGGCACTGTTAAGAAACAGGGTTCCTCTCCTGTCCTGATTGATGGTACAAAGTGGCCATTGACTGGTGGAGTTCCCAGCCAATTTTCATTTGGAGCAAATACTGTTGTTGAAAGAGTGTACATAGCAGGTTATGAGGATGGATGTGTACGGTTATGGAATGCTACCTATCCTGTTCTTTCACCAATTTGTGTTCTAGAGGTAAAGGTTAGAGTTCCTTTCCCATAGTTCCATTAACTAACTGGTGCACAACACCATACATGTCTCTAAGGACCTCAGATGAATGGCAGGTGCAAGATGTACAAATAGCATCTTTAAGTGATCCTGTATCAAAATTTGATTTGTGTTCCATCACATCGACTTTGGCTGTTGGTAATGCATGTGGAGTGGTCAGTAACATTTCTTAACTGGTTCTTTTTCTCTTTTTTTCTTTATTCTTTGTTAGTTTCAAAGTTTTGTGATATTATGTTATATCTTCCATATGTTGTTTGAGTAGGTTCGCATTTATAAACTAAAGGGTAGTTCCCGTGAGACAAGTTTTCTCTTTGTAACCGAGACCAAAAATGAAGGTAAGTTGGAGATGTGCCGTTTTCTTCTCTGACTTTTTAATTTTAAAGTTTTATAGAAGTCACTCTAGTAACCACAATTCAATTTCTAGATTTTTAACTAATTTTAAGCTCTCTCGTGGTGGAGATTGAAGAAACCTACTGAAGAATATGTCTATGTGACCAAAATGGGTAGGGCACTACAAGCTTCAAAATATGCAGATATCCGAGCATCAAGATCAATCTTGTTATAATAAAATGACTTAGATTCAGAGAAAGGTTGTTCAATTATTAAAACTTGATAATCATGACCATGTTTGAGTTTTTGGTTCTCTTATTTGAAGCTTGGATTCCCTTATTTGAAGCATGCTGAGAGTGATTTAGATGAGACTACCAAATAAACAAAAAAACATTTGGGAGTTCTAAATATTTCCATAGGTCTAGATGTGAAAATAAACCAATCCATTAAATCTTGTGAATAACTTGAAAGTTAATGGTGATTCAAGTTTGGCTATAGTCATTGTAAAAGGAATGTTTAATCCATCATTGGTCCTCTTTTGCTCTCACTAAATTGTGGGTTCTTCAGTTTCATGGCATACTTATAGTTTTTCATGCATTGCAAATAGTATTTAGCTTGGGAAATTAATATTCGGCTTGACGTTCTCAATCTGAAGCAGTCTGTCTCTCATAGTTCGCAGTTTACCTGAAGGGGGAGAACTTCAGTACACCGCAGTTTTTTCTCTTCTTAATTCCCCCATCCATGCAATTCATTTCACCAACTCCGGAGCCAAACTTGCTGTGGGTTTTGAATGTAGCCGTGTAAGTATCATCTCTCGTTGTAGTTTTACTAACTAATCTTCTTTCATACTTATTCAGGTTGTTGCCCCTTTTTGAGATGGATTATTGAATCAGATGCTTAATCTCAGGTAGCAATGCTTGACATGAATTCACTATCGGTTTTGTTCCTTACGGACTGTATGTCTGCCTCTACCTCTCCAATCATTTCGGTGACTGGAATAGAATGTTCAAAGATTCATAGCATTGAGAGGAGACCAGAGGAGGTAAAGCCTGATACTCCAGCCAATTCTACTGAGGAAATCATGTTTGTATTAACCAAGGATGCAACTCTCAACGTCATTGATAGTGGTAGTGGTAGATCGATCAACGCTCATCCGTGGCGTCCAAAAAAGAAAGCAAATGTGGTTTCCATGTATGTCATAGGCAAGTATAATCTCTATCAAAAATCAATCGTGAATCTTTTCAATGGGGTTGTGCCAACATAAACCAATATTTTTCCTTCCACAGACAGCAGTTCTCCAACCTCTGGCAGAAGTGATGATGATAAGCTGGAAGAGTCGGGTCAAGATACAGTTGGGAAGAATGTGCCAATCGACAAACCTAATCAAACAAGGATTAGCTCACATAATAATAACAAGCAGAACTCTTCAGATATAGAAACCACTGCAGAAAGATTAACGGATTCACTTATTCTGCTTTGTTGCGAGGATTCGTTGCGTCTTTACTCTACAAAGAATACCATTCAAGTAATTCTATTTCCTTCTTGCTTGTTTATAAACCACGTAATATGTTTACTAGTTGACTGATATTCTTCACCCACTTCTTTTCAGGGAAACACTAAAAGTATTTATAAAGTGAAGCATACAGTACTTTGTTGTTGGGCATCAACTTTTAATAAAGATAACAAAGTTTGTGGAGTGATTTTGCTGTTTCAGACTGGTGTAATTGAAATCAGGTAAACTGTTTGTGGGCTAGGATCATTTTAGGCTTCTTCTTAGGTTTGTATAATGCAGATTGAATGCTCTTGAGAGTTAATTGAGGTGTTGTTAGTTGTATTCGAATTGCTGATATCGAAACCAATCTTTGCTCCAGATCACTTCCAGATTTAGAATTGCTTAAAGAAAGCTCTCTAATGTCAATTCTAAGGTGGAGTTTCAAGGCAAACTTGGAGAAGATAATGAGTTCTGATGATGGGCACATCACAATGGTATTCATTTAATCCCAATTGTTGCTAACTGTTAGAAAAATGTTTAGCATGTTTTCTTTTCTGGTGATGGGAATGGGGGGGAAGTGTTAAACGATGGAGTTGTGAACTGCTTCACCTCACAATTCTCATTTTTAAATGTTTTTCTTACTCCCCGTATTTCAGTTAGTGTGTTGTGTCCTGTGATTCTTTTGTCGATGGCTAACTAACATTGAGCATCTTTTAGGCAAATGGTTGTGAGTTGGCCTTCATCTCCCTATTAAGTGGTGAAAAATGTTTCAGGTACATTTCTTATCTGTTGAACTATTAGTGCGAGGGAATCGTCAATCTTAGAATTTATCCTGTAATATGATTATCATTAGAATTCTGATGGAGCACAACGGTGCTTTTGTTAGGATTCCCGAGTCTTATCCGTGCCTCCATGATAAAATCCTAGCAGCTGCTGCAGATGCTGCCTTCAGTCTCTCTTCAAATCAGAAGAAATCACAGGTTCAAGTTAATATCACTTGTTTATACTGATGTAAGATTTGTCTTTCCATAGCTTTTCTTAGTTCGTTTCATTTTGTTATATAGGTTTCTAAATCGGGAATTATAAGTGGTATCGTCAAAGGCTTTAAAAGGGAAAAGGTAGATGTTAATGATGTTCTGAATCCTCAGTCTGACATTACTCATCTAGAGCGAATTTTTTCAAAGCCCCCTTTTTCAGACTCATCCCATACAGTCACCGATCACCAAGAAGTTGCTGAGCTTAACATAGGTTGTCCATCTCTCCCGCATTCTTTTCCTTTGTCCTTTCATCAATTCATTCTCAGACACCTGACTTTCTCTCTCCAACAACAGATGACATCAATATAGATGAAGAACCTCCTCTGCATCCAGCAACTACATCATCACAAGATGCGCAAAGTACTAAAAAGGATAAGTAGATTGCCTTCCAAATTCTGTATCCTTCAACTCATTATTTGACGAAATGATTTTCAAACTGCAGAAAAGGAAACAGAACGGGAAAAGTTATTGGGCAGTAGTGACGATACGGAACCCAGACGTAGGACACCTGAGGAAATTAGAGCCAAATACAGAAAGGCTGGGGTAATTATGTGTGATGGTTTATGTGTTCTTCCATAGAAACTGCTCTTAAACTCTATACGGTCTAATGTGATAACTGTTTCAGGATGCATCTTCAGCTGCAGCAGAAGCAAAAAACAAGCTTCTCGAGAGGCAGGAAAAACTGGAGGTATCATATTCAGTATCATTTGAAGCTCTTTTTTTATCTTTAATATGGTTTTTTAACTAGGACCAGAACAGTTGGTTAGATCAGAAAAACTCAATACGAATTGGCCAACTCATGTAGATAGCTACCTGGTTTTCTTTGTCTAACCTTCAAGGTGTCTTTTTTTGTATCAGAGAATCAACCAGCGAACCGCAGAATTGCAAAGCGGAGCTGAAGACTTTGCATCATTAGCAGATGAACTTGTCAAAGTAATGGAGAATAGAAAATGGTGGCAAATATGAACTAAAGAATGGCCTGGCATTATTTTGCATGTTGGTTTTGATTGCTTGTGCATTCCCAGTTGCTGCTCCTGTTTGAGCATTGTCAGATTTTGGTCAGTTGTCTTTGTGAACATCACGACCCTACATTTTCGGATACAGTCAAGAGAGCATCTTTCACGGTTGAATCCATTTCGAATTCAGAGGGCATGCTTGGGATTGAGTACTGATCCTATCAAATGGGAAGTAATTAGTACAAAGATCGGCTTTGAACTTTCTGTGTGTGTATACATATTTTATATGAGCAGAGCATTTCGCAGGGGATGTCTTATTTTTAATCCCTTGGTGGAGACGTTACTGTAAGAAGCACAACAATATGTGTACTGTTTCAGATGTACTCTTCATGAAAGATCAAAGGTTCAACTCTTACAATATCAATTACTATTCGGTCCAACAAGTAGTTAATGGGTAAAATTTGAATTGATCAAATTTTGGGTCGGGCTTGATTGAAGAGGTTGGACTTGGACCAGCCCAAATGGCCTAAGCACTTTCTTTAAAATGTATTCTTTTAATTTAACTCCTTAAAATAAGGTTATTTTATTCTTTAAATTTTAAAAAAGTTAAGACCAAACTTATATATAAGCACAAAAGTTCAGTTGTGGATATTTAGATTTTAGATTTTAGTTTTTTTTTAAATTAAGTAAAACAATTTATTTGTTTGAGTTTTTATTTTTAGGGATCGTTTGGTTTCATTTCTGTTTTTCAGTTGTTGTTTTGGATTTCTGTTTCCTATTTTTGGTTTTTATTTTTTCCTTAAAAAAACGA
>JAOQMP010000004.1:36265829-36276699 GCA_027563575.1 Erythroxylum pedicellare | reverse complement strand
TAAATTATTAATAATTTGAATTAATTAAATATAATATTAAATTAAATTATTCATAAATTTATTAAATAATATATATTTAATTAACAGTAAAAATATTTTTTTGTTTTTATAAAATTTGGAAAGAAACAAAAACCAAAAATAAAAATGCAAATGAACAAATTTCTTTGGAACAGAAATAAAAATTTAAAAAATAAATGACAATAAGCCGAAGATTTAAAAACCGGACCGGACCGTCCGGTTCAATTAGAAAATATGAACCGGTAACTTTCTGGTCCGGTTCATAGTTTTAATCGTTATAATAAAAAACCGGCACCGTAAGTACAAAAGAAACCGTAGCCTTCTTCACTCTTCTTCAAGTTTTGAGTTTTCAGATTCCATATATGATTAAACTTCAATCTCTTTTAAGGTTTTGTTCTATCCTGAAAGCATTTTCAGTCTCTATCTCCGCACTAACTCAACCTCTTTGTATAAATCTTTAGTTTTGTATCTTTTGTTCGATTCAACCTGTTCATCAACAAACAGAGAAGACGCAAGATTAGGGGTTTTTGGCTTTCACTTTTCAGACTTCCATCGACGTAACGAATAGGGTATTTCTATTTTCATACTTTAATCTTCTTTGTTATTGTTTTACCTTTCTTCCTTGAGTCTTTGATTCGTTTTACTGAGTTATGATTCATGATTTATGAATATGTTTCGAAGATATCCATCTACTATTGCTATATCTATAGTTAAAAGGCAAACAAAATCCAAGCTTCTTAAAACCTCAATCGGCATTCATCACACTCTCCATTTTTGTTTCCCTTCTAAATTATTAAATCCCTCACGAATTCTATTTCGTTCTTCGTTCGTTAATGTTAGTTCCCTTCTAAATTGTTGTTATGGGTTTTGCTTAATCAGCTTCTCGGCATTACTTTTAAGGAGAGAATCATCTCAAGGTAGAAAAACAATAGGAGAAGAAACACAAATTTTGATACTTTATGGTTTCCATCTTACTCTTGGCGCATTCTAATGCACCAAGCTTGATCAGTGATTTTTTAATGTCACTTGATCATCGTTGCTTGTTTTCTCGTATTATTTATTGCTTTTTTTATGTTGTCGCTCTATTTAGTATTGTGCATTTTGGTGTTTTCCTTTTGCTATTGCGAATCATTATTAGTTGGGAGCGCTGTTGGGACATCTATGAGGTTTCTGAAGATTCCGTGACAGTTCTGATGTTGTTTGTGGTCTTGATTGTCCCTACGAGATCATTATTGTTGCTTATGTTTGATTGTATCTTTAACTGGCCATGGGTGTTTTATCTTGATTCTAGTATTCAAAATTACTCTATTTGTCTCTAAGCTTTATGAGTACGTTGCTACCCTATCCTGGATGACATTTAGCCTTTTACAATGACGATAACTTTGAGTCCCCTTTTGGTCTTAATGTCTGATTTTTAGAAACTAACATTTTGTAATGAAGTGGGTGATATGCAGCTAAGTTTAAAAAAAAGGAATGTTTGCATTCTTCCTGTGTTGCTGTCAACTCGGAAGTGAATATCTAATGCTGTTTGTGCTGTTGTATTGAACATGAATCGTTGTTAAATTCCTTTCCTGTCCATCTTCAAGGCCTTGCTGAAGGCTTTTGAGTTCCTATGTTTACCTGTTATACTCCTACTTAACTTAATTGAAAACATTAGTACAGTTAAGAAAATAATATATAGATTTCAATTCAGTTTTTTTCTCTTGCTTCTGAATTCATTTGCAATTGAAATTGGATTTGTTGTAGGTCAATTCCATGGACTTTGACTTGGACCCATTAAATGACATTTTACCAGAAAAATCTAAAAACAAGGGTAATTATCTATTAACTATTATTTTTCAGCTTTTGGGTACATAGAACATCTTCATTTATGTCTAGAGGTGAATGAAATATTGGGTACTTTGCAGGGCGGGCGGGTGTCAAGTTTCAACCTCGGGCCAAGGCCTTTTGTGGGATGGGAACTACTGTCGCTGCTTTAGCTGTCAACAATGCAACCAAGCTACAGCCTATCTTGGATCCTATGCAGTCAGCTACAATGATGGATGCTGAAGATGGTGGACTAACCAATTCAACTGGTTCCTCTTTAGCTGCTTTAGATGGTGGACTAACCAATTCAACTGGTTCCTCTTTAGCTGCTTTAGATGGACTCGGGACAAATATTAACTTTTCATTTTCAGCCATACCATCTTCTGGAATGCCTTTAGATGATGCTGAAGGAGATCAACATTCTAGGGTTGGCAAATCATCAGGAGAGGTTAGGAAATCTATCTATCTGTCAACCACTTTGTAATTCACAGCGAGTTTGTAAACTTCTGTTGTTTCCAGAATGTGGATATATTTTCTGGGTTGGAATGCATTCAGGATTTCGGTGTTCAGTCTGACAAAGGTACAGGCATTTCTTCAAACGTGTTTGTGATTGGGGTTTGTTTATTCAAATGTTTCCAATAACAATATGGGGATTCATTTCCTGTTTGTCCAGAATTTTCTGCTGCTTGTTCCCATGAGCTGGAAACACAAGGACAGTCTAGCTTTCCAACTGTTAATTCTTCAGCATCCAGGGAGTGTAATGGAGTTGCAGTTCAAATTGACAGTGAAAGGATGGATTCAGAGGTGAGGGTTGATATTTTCTTCTGTTGAAGATCTTGTTTGTCTAACTAAGTTAACCAAGATTATTTGGTTTTATGATTTTAGTGTCAACAAACAGCAGGCTTTCATGACTTTGAAATTCAGTGTATTCCAACTGGGTCTGTTGTTCTGTCTGGTATTGTCAACCTTAGGCTTCCCTTTTCCCTTGCATTTATCATCTGCTCCACATGGAATTTCTGACTAAATTTTTTGTTTGACTTAAGAGCAGAAACTGCCAAAGAGACACATAATACCAGCAATCTTCATCCAGATTCTGCTATACTCCCACAAAATCCTGACTGTGTTCTCACTGAAGCTGTGTTCACTGATGAGGGTTCAATTCCCACCATCACTTTTAATCATGCTATTGATTACTTGTCAATAAACTCTGATATTATGCCCCCGGATTGCACCACCCTTCAGCTTCCTATGAGTGGAAGTCAGCTTAATGTTTCACAAACTTCTAAGTTGGAGAATAACGTGTCGTGTTCTGAAGATGTTCTTGGAGATCCTGAAGAGCAGGTGAAATTATTTGACATTGTTAAATTTTTTTTTCTTAATTTGCAAACTTACGCAGAATTTTGACGCTATAAAAATTAAATGCTTCTTCCATGTCAAATCTTTGACATGAGTTCCAAAATTCTGCTTGGCTTTTTCAGGTGAATGAAAGTGGCAAATTGTCAAGGCAACTCAGAAAGCATACAGTTGATCTTCAACATGCTGATGAGCTTGAGCATGCCACCCAACATATGTGTGATGAATTTTCTGGTGGCGCCCTCAGAGAAGAAGAAGACAGTGATCCTGAGTATAGGTTGGATGATGATGATGGCATGGACTGTGAAGTTGAAAGTTCACATCAGAAGAAAGAGACGAGAAAGGCAAGGAAAAAAGTTGAAAAGGACGAGCCAGTTTGCAAACGCAAGAGAGCTAACAACACATCAAGGCCAACAAAAGAACCACCCAAGAAGTTTTCACACTCAAGTCGGCGGAAAAGATGCGGTACCTTGATTGTTTGCTTGTGCCTTTTGGGTTGCATATTATCCCATAGCTAATTGTTACTAACCTATATTTTCTTATCCAGTGAATAAAGATTTACTCAACACACCTGAAGATGAGCTAGATTTAACGAGGTTACCTCTCAGGGATATCATTTTGCTTGCCGAGTACAAGGAGCGCTTGACAGTGAGTACTTTGATAATAGTTTGGTTAGTTATTAATTAGAACTTCTGCGTGTATTGGCCTAGTCCATATTTAATTAAGGCCTTCTAATGCAGGCCAAAGAGGCAAAAGATCTGTCAAGCAATCAATGGTACAATCAACTACTAAGAGTTCTTTAGATGATTTTCACGACTATGAGCTAGTTTTTTGGTCATGCTGCTTCCAACAGTTGGGGTTGTTGACTTTGAAGATATTGCTGTGAAGTTTTGTTTGAGTTCATTTGTTATGCCTTTTCAGTTCATTTCTTGTTGGATTCTTAGATCTTACGTGCTCAAATCTATTTATTCAAATTATTTCAGAATAAAGGTTGAAATTTAAATAGAACAATAATTTACTTCTTAATGTAATAAATTCCTTCTTTCAACTTAGTATTAGACACATGCTTCACAATCACATTGCTAATGGTTTATTATTCTATTTATGCTTTTTCCTTATGCAACAGCAGCAGCTCTTTCCAGGGAGCGCCTACAAATGAAGGGGCCTTTTATGTTTCAGAGCAAGGTGAATGCCACAAGGAAGCTGAAGGTAATGCTAGGGTGCAGTCAAACTTTGTTTTATTCAATCATCAATCTTTCATGGATAGAACAACTACTGCAAGATGGTCAAAGCAAGACACTGAACTATTTTTTGAGGTATATTTCCTTATTTTCTGTTGTAATTAAATAGTTCCGTGTTGTATATTTAATCCAAAATAGTTTGCGATAGACGCAGCAAATCATGATTATTTTTCATTTTCTTGTATTTTTAGTTGTTACTTAATCGATTTTCAGTTTTACTTTGAATATTGATAGACTCTAATGATTGCTGAAAATAGGCTGACTTTGTTTCTGTTTGGGTGGCATTTTGAATTTATTGGTGTTCTCTTAAAAGTGACACTTCTATGTTCTTTGAATTCCGATGCAATTAGGCTTAACAATGTTAGCGACCATGCAGGGGAAGGCCGATGTTAGTAACTTTGTCAGTTTGCAGGAGGGACCACTTAACCGTCCCTTATTGGTTTATAGTCGTAGGAATAGGGGTAGTACAACTGTGGCCAATAACGAATTGTGACACCTAGGTGGTAGCAGGTTGTTACGTGTGGAGGAATATTACATATATAGAGCTAGAAATCTAGGAGGGGGTTTTTTATCATCTTTCTTTTAAGAAATATCCTGTATTCGGCTGTGGCTTGGGAAGGGTTGCAGTGGCACCCTTATTTCTCAATTAATATAAATACAAATTAGTATTTCTTTTTCTTCTTGTTCTTGCATTATCCCTTAGATCCTAACTCTACCAAATTGGTGCGGTGAGCGTGGAACCCATACCCACTAATGACTAATACCAGAATGGAGACAAGAATGGATACGGTAGAGAGGACCCTGGGATTGCTGGAGCAGTGTTTGAGTGGTTTAGGTTTGGAAGTGAATGAAGGAAAACAATAGGTTGAGGGCCAGCTCACTGAAATCAAAATGATGCTCGCTACCGCCATCGAAGGGAAAGTGATGGAGGAGATAGCATCGGGAAGCTCAGGAGTAGTGCATGAAGGGATGACGATGGCAACACCCGCTACAGGCAAGACGGTCACCAAGATGATTGCACTTGAAGACGTTTAGATATTTGCAAAGAAAATTGAACTTCCAAATTTCAATGGCAATGACCGATTAAGCTGGGTGAGTAGAGTCGAGCAGTACTTCCAGATTCAATGGACCCATATGAAGGTGACATTGTCCCTTGTTTGTATGGATGGACATGCGTTACACTGGATGACGTGGTTACACCGAAGGAAGCCACTTTTGAGTTGGGAAGACGTTCGTCGAGAGTTGCTGGCTCGTTTTGGAGGAGCTTTGGCATCAAACCCATATGAGATGTTGGTTGCTACTAAATAAGACAGTACGGTGGATGATTACATCTGCGACTTTGTCACAAAATTTGCACAGATCGATGGGATGCCCGAGGAAGCTTTTCCAGGACAGTTTTTGAATGGGCTGAAGGAGGAAATCAGGACTAGGATAAGAACGCATGAAGTGTCCGACCTCTACAAAACGATGAATTTGGCCAGGGAAGTGGAGTATGAGATCAATCTGCAAGGAAGAAGAATGGGCTGGGCTGAGGGAAGAAAGGATGGTTTCGGGCTGGGAAATAAGGCTGGAATCATTGCAGGCCTTCCTACGTCTGGGTCCAACGCTGGGTATATGGCAGGCAGAAAGGTTACGTCGGTGGTGGGCACGAATTTGGGTGTTGTTGGGTAAAGCAATAAAGTTGCTGGCTCTCAAACTAATACCTCTAGGATTGGGAATCTGACAACCAACGCCAAACCAGTGAACCAAGGTGGGGTTCGTCGCCTTTCTCAGGCTGAGTTTCACGATCTTAGGGCACAGGGTTTGTGTTTCAAGTGCCAACAACCTTATGGTCCTATTCACCGCTACCATAGCAAGACGAGACAATCATCTTGTGGGATGGCGAGGGCGAATTTGAGGAAGACAATAGTGAAGTGACAAACGACGCCGTGGAAGCAGAACCCAAAGAAGAAGTAATGAATGAGACACAGGTAATGAGTCTCGACTTACCTTGTTTTGGACTATCCAAAAACAGTCGAAGTCGTACTATGAAGCTTAAGGGGAGAAGTGATAGTAATGGTTGATAGTGGCGCTAGCCACTGTTTCATGGCTAGAACAGTAGCTCAAACATTGGGCATACCAATTGAAGGAACTTCACGAATTGATGTGAAGCTGGGAGATGGATAGAAAAGAGAAACAATCGGGGTTTGCCGTGATATAGAGATGACCTTGGGGGTTGAAAAATATTGGGTGGATTGTTATCTGTTTCCGTTGGAAGGGGTGGATGTGATTCTTGGAGTCTCTTGGCTAGAAACTTTAGGAGACGTTAAGGCTAACTAGTCAAGGATGACCATGGAGTTTGTTCGAGGAGGCAGGAGAATCCAGTTGGAAGGGAATGCGACTTTACGAAATGAACTAGTATCTTTTTGAGCACTAAGTAAGGCTTCAGAAGTTGAGTTTGTAGTGATGTTGTGGATGACGACAGAGGAGAATAATTCGAATGAAGTTGAGGAAATTGAGCAGACAAGAGAGAAAGAGCTGGAGCAGATTTTGTAGAAGTTTGAAACCGTATTTTGTGAACCTGGCAAATTACCTCCTCGTCGAGCAGTGGACCATGGAATACCTTTGGAACCAGGAGTTTCAGCTGTTAGCGTGAGGCCCTACCGATATGGGCATGCATAGAAAGACGAGATAGAAGGTCAGGTGGCAGATATACTGGCCACAGGGATAATTCAGCCTAGTATCGGACCATTTTCAAGTCCGGTGTTGTTAGTGAGGAAAAAAGACAACAATTGGAGGTTTGGTGTCGATTACCGCGAGCTGAATAAAGTCACTATAACTGATAAGTATCCAATTCCAGTAATTTAGGAATTGTTAGATGAATTACAAGGGGCTCGTTTCTTTTCAAAGGTAGACCTTCGTTCGGGATATCACCAAATTAGGGTGAAGGAAGAGGATGTTCCCAAGACGGCTTTTAGAATGCACTCGGGACATTATGAGTTTCGTGTTATGCCATTCGGACTCAAAAACACTCCCTCAACCTTTCAAGCCTTGAGGAATGACCTGTTGTGCGAAGGATTGAGATGATATGTCCTTGTATTCTTCGATGACATATTGATTTATAGCAAAGATTGGGCTGACACACTTGACACATTTGAAGGAGGTGCTTGGACAGCTCCAAAGTCACAGTTTCTTCATCATCCATAAGAAGAGTCAATTTGGGCAGAAGAAGATTGGATGCTTAGGGCATGTAATTTTGGAAGGAGTAGCAATGGATCCTTCCAAGTTGGCTAGTGTACTACAGTGGCCAATACCGAGATCTGTGAAAGTTGTGAGGGGATTTTTGGGTTTAACCGGCTATTATCGTCGGTTTATACGGGATTATGTACAGATAGCCCGTCCATTAACAAATTTGTTAAAAAAAGAGAGTGCCAACAGTTTCTGTTGGACAGAAGATGCGCAGGAAGCCTTCCAACGGTTGCAACAAGCCATCACATCTGCACTCGTTTTAATTCTGCCTGATTTTAGCCAGCCATTTGTCTTGGAATGCGATGCTTCTGGTGGTGGGGTTGGGGCAGTATTGATGTAGAAAAATCTGTCGATTGCTTACTATAGCAAAATTCTTGTAGTAAGGAATTTGTCTAAACCAACATATGAAAAGGAACTAATGGCTTTGGTTATGGCAATTCGGCATTGAGGCCATATCTAGTGGGAAGGAAATTTGTAGTGAGGACAGATCACAGCAGTCTATGTCACCTTCTACGTCAGCAAATAACGACACCCGCTTAACAAAATTGGATAGCAAAGCTAATGGGCTATGAGTTTGACATTGAGTATAAACCTGGGTTGCTCAACCGGGCTACTGACTCTTTATCGTGTTGAAATGAAGAAGCAGAGTTGGCAGCAGTCTCACTGCCCTTGTGGGCACAATGGAATAGCCTAGATGCGGAGATGCAGGCTGATGAGAATTATCAAAAGCTCAAGGAGAAGGTGCAACATCAGCCAGCAAATCATCCTCACTATAAGCTCATTAATGGTAGACTATTTTACAATGGTCGCATTATGCTATCGGTTTCCTCTCGGTGGATACCAAGGTTGATTGAGGAGTTTCATACGACTCCACAGGGTGGACATTCAGGCGCGTATCAAACATATCAACGGCTGGTTGCTAGCGTATATTGGCCGGGAATGATGAAGGAAATTCAAAGCTATGTGGCCGCATGTCCCATTTGCCAAAAGAATAAGTACGAGACACTCACACCTGTGGGGCTGTTGCAACCTTTGCCCATTCCCGAACTTGTGTGGGAAGACATCTTTATGGACTTTGTTACCAATCTTCCTCGCTCACATGGCATGGATTGTGTATTCGTTGTGGTGGATAGGCTAAGCAAGGTTTGCCCATTTTATGGGGTTAAAACGTCCGTATACAGCCCGAAGTGTATCTGAAATTTTTGTCAAGGAGGTTGTATGATTGCATGGAGTTCCCCGTTCTCTAGTGAGCGATAGAGATCCGATATTCATAAGTTGTTTTTGGAGGGAGCTATTTAAAAGTTGGTGAACTACGCTCAAGATGAGCATAGCATACCACCCGGAGACAGACGGACAAGCAGAAGTGTTAAATCGTTGTCTAGAGACGTACCTTTGCTGTTTTTTTGTAGAACAACTGCGAGGATGGGTAAAATGGCTACACTGGGCATAATTCTGGTATAATACAAATTACCAAGGCGCTGCCCAAACTACTCCTTTTGAAATCGTTTATGTCAGACCACCACCGACACTAACACAATATCTTCCGGGCGAGTTTCACATAGCTGTAGTGGCTGAAGAGCATGCAGACCGTGCGGAGATTCTAAGGCAGCTACAATATAATTTGTCAAAGGCGCAGCAGCGAATGTCAAAGACTGCTAATAGAAGAAGGCGTGATCTAGAATTGGATGTGGGAGATTTAGTCTTCTTGGAGATCAGACCCCATAGGCAGACCACTATATCACAGAGGGTTTACCAAAAATTCAGTCCTCGATATTACGGTCCATTTAGAATTTTACAGTCTGTGGGAAAGGTTGCGTATCGCTTGGAGCTAGCTCCTTCCTCAAGAGTGCACCCCGTGTTTCATATTTCACAACTTAAGAAAGTTGTTGGCAACCATACATTGGAAACAGGGTTGCCACTGAATTTGTTAGTTCAGGAGGCTGCATATTTTCCAGAAGCAATTTTGGAGGTAAAATTTTTGGGAGATAACTCACTGCTGTGTCACTGTTTACTCATTAAGTGGGTTGGGAGAAACACGAATGAGGCATCATGGGTCACTTGCTTTGACTTTCGAGGTCAGTTTCCAGATTCTAACCTTGTGGACAAGGATTGTTCTCAGGAGGTGGGAATTGTTAGCAACCATGCAGGGGAAGGCCAAGAGAATGTCGTGGATGTTAGTAACTTTGTCGGTTTGCAGGAGGGACCACCTAACCGTCCCCTATTGGTTTATAGTCGTAGGAAGAGGGGTAGTACAGCTGTGGCCAATAATGAATTGTGACACCTAGGTGGCAGCAGGTTGTTACGTGTGGAGGAATATTACATATATAGAGCTAGAAATCTAGGAGGGGGTTTTTTATCGTCTTTCTTTTAAGAAATATCCTGTATTCGGCTGAGGCTTGGGAAGGGTTGCAGTGGCACCCTTATTTCTCAATTAATATAAATACAAATCAATATTTCTTTTTTTTCTCGTTCTTGCATTATCCCTTAGATCCTAACTCTACTAGACAATGATGACGAAAATTAGAATGTTAGTATGACTGAATTGAATTATCATTTGTCAGCTTATTTGTGTACATATTCTTAACTTTCCATGGCTTCAATTTTCAAAATGCTTTGTTGATGATTTGCTTTATTCGATAAATTTTGGCCTACTTGCAATGATAAACCATTATCAACTGAAGAAAATATTTCCCTCCCCTTGTTCAAGTTTTATGCAGCTTGTTGATGAGGGAATATCTTATTAAATACACAGTTTGCGCTAGTTGTGATGTTATCAATTTTGTCCATGGATAAATTTGCAAACAAGATAATTGCATCTTTATGAATAGAGCAATTTGAAACCTGTTCCATAGATATAGAACATGAAATTTAGCAAATTGTGGTGTTTAAGACAGTACAAAAGCTTCAGGAATGTGTTCCTTTAACATTTTTAGTTCAGGGAATATCTTATTTAACATTCTCATGGTATCTCCTTCAGCCTCTGGAAATAGTAGTTATAGGGTGCTTCGTTGATGGGAAGGTAAGGAATGAAAAGTGAGTGGTTGGTTATTAATTATCATTATAGAGGCAATAGTTTGATATCCACTTTTGGGAAATCATTTATATTCTTCATTTAGTAGAGAAATGAAACTCATTCCTTAATAGTGACTCGTCTTTTAAAATATTTTTAATACAAATTAATTAAATACAATTAATTAATTATATTATAATTAATTAAAATATAA
>JAOQMP010000004.1:36218099-36231780 GCA_027563575.1 Erythroxylum pedicellare | reverse complement strand
ATTTAATTATATTTATTAATAATTATTAAATTAATTTTATAAATTAAATTAAAATTGTGATTATTATTTATTATTATAATTTTTGAAGACAAGGTTAAAAATATACAATACAACTGTACAATATGATAATGAACTATTTTATAATTTTAAAAAAATTCAGGGACTATTTTATAAATTTAAAAAATTACTCGAAACGGTACCCGGTATTAATCGATACCAATATAATATCATACCAAAACTCAATTTAGTACCAATTTCGGTACGATATTCGTAACATTGATATATATAGTCAGCTTTATTATAAGAATCGAGTTATTTACAGCTAATTGATTTTAAGCATGCTTCGATTTAAACTAACATTTGCTATGAGACTAAAAGTTAATAGTTGCTGACACGTGTCCTCAAATCCACAACTACAGACAAGTAATACAAGACAAGAACAGGATTCTAAGTTTCTGATTACAAAGTTATGTTGTTTACTTTAAGAATGAAACTTAGAATCCTGTTTGCTTTCAAGATCTTTAAACTTGAGAAAATCTGTGGATCAGCTCCTTTGAAATGACCCTAAAACCACCAAATATCTCCAACAAATTCTTTTGTTGCACACATTATTATCAGAGACTGCCATGAATATTCTTAGAAGAAGCTTGGCACAAGAGGGGACGAGCATGTCATCACGTTCCACTGAAAGTTGATATCGTTTGTGGGGTATGAGAATTTGGCATCTCTTTGAAAAACCGTACTTTGATTATAAAGAATTGGGTTGAATGATTCAAGTTTGTAGAGTGGTTCAATATCGTTCTCGATCCTAGGTTTCTTAAGAGCGCGGAAGCTTTCCTGAGACTGTATTTCAGTTCTGTTGTCAGCTTCTGAATCAGACTCAAACTCTCTTGCCATGGATTCTGATTCTTCACACAGAGATGGCAGCGAAAGAGGAGAGAAAGGCTTGCTTGGCTTGGGAATTGCAGTTCGGTTTCTACATTCCTCAACAATCCTCTCCAGGAATCTCCTTTGTGCTTCAATCTTAAGTTTCAAGCTCTTCTGAACCTGGAAATATTTCTCAATATGATCAGTATAAAGCTGACAAGAAATTACAGAAATACAGATTTAGGTACCTCAAGTTGGTCACTGAGTCGTCTTTGTACTTCCATCTGCATTTGTAATGCCTCATTAAGTTGAGCACCTCTGCCAGAATAATTCTCGAAATCAGGATCTAACTCGATCATTCACTAACCAATGTACATAAGAATCTGAATCTAAAGAACAATCAAAATTTCAAGCACTTACGAAGTTGCACTGAAGTTTGGTAATAATTCTGATATACTTCTCCTCTCAAACCTGCTTCCTGCAGAAAATATAACGTGAAATAAGCTAAAACAAGAGAAACAGATGAATAAATCATTGAATATTATAAGAAAATAATGAAATGTAAGGTAGTTTAGGCTTACTGTTGGGTGTTTCAGGAATAAACTTCGATATCCTGTATTTCTGTTGAGGAATTTTTTGAAAATAACGAAGGATTAGAATCGCCATGACTCCAAGAAACATGAAAGTGATGTTCTTTAACGGTACCTGCAAGTGGCTCTTAACATGGTAGATCGTCAGACCTGGAATGCCCATAACTCTCAAAATCCCCTTCGGTTTTGCCCCTGGAAATGCCAATTCAAACACAATAATCAGTTCTGAGGTTTCCTGATGATCAAAAGAGAAACCTGTCCTGATGATCAAAGAACTCACTGTCAGGACCACCAAGTTTGTTGACCGCCTCTTCAAACCGATCATGCAGTTCTTGTGTCCAACGTAAACGCTCTTTACCTGAGCCATCGGAGCGACTGGAAGCCATAATCGTAAAGAAAAAGAGGGTATATCACAAAATGGCAATGCCTCCAAGCAATGCACGATTCAATGACGATCCTGAAAGGTATTATAAAGAGACCAATCCAAACTGCATAGGGAAAAAGATCAGTGTTGAAGGCGATTATAACAAGGTTATTACTACAAGACCCCACTTGCCAGGTAATGCTTCATATTGTCGGTATAAACCAAAGTTTCTGTATAAGTCCAAAGGTTCTGCAAATTCGGAAGGTCCTTTGTCAAATTGATCATCCTACTCAAGGTTGGAGCTAAAACGTTAAACACAGTCGGGACAGCTTACAGACAAAATGTTCTCTTATCTGTCGATAAGTGGAACCTCCTGTCTACCGACAAATTCCTAGTAATCATCGACCTTAACCACATTGATCCAATCCTATTAGTTTGGATCAGGCTTTTGATATAGCTGATGTTACATTACATAGCTGTTTGATTCGGGATCCAATCAAAGACACTGATACCATGGTTCACTCTCTGGGACTTTTTAACAATTTAGCCTTCATAACAGCAGAACGAGCTCATTTTCTTTTGATATCAGGCTTACCCACCAAAAGAACAGTCACATCAGACCCAACCAAGAGTTCCTTAGAGACACAGTACCGTTCTTGAGTGCTTCCTGTTCTCTTGTACTGATTACTAATTAGAAAAGCATGCCCTTTAAGGTCAGAAGATCACCGTGAGTGCTACTCAAGAATATTGGAAGGCATGAAAACAGATTGTAGCAATTGCCTTCTAAAACAACCTTGTAATTGATCTGATGGTCTCCAACGGTCCCAACTCCTCCTTGTTGGCTCTTCCCAATATGGTAGCCTATTAAGTAGTTCATTTGCAGATTACCCCTGACAAATAGTTATCAATATCAAGCATCCTGATAAGAGAATTTCATTGACAATGTGTGTGAGTAAGAATAGCAACTTAGGGCTAACCTCACGGGTTCAAATTACTTGTTTCTATTACTTTGTTCCATGAACATTCATCCATTTAATTTTTATAAGTCTTATTTATTGAATGGATAGATGCTCATAAATCAGGATAAGAACAGGTGATCAGAACATAATAGGAACAAAGTAATAAAAACAAGTGATCTGTTCCTTCACGGGTTAGATCACCTACTCCTATTAATTGAACATTTTTTACCTTAATTGAGCCTTTTCAACCTTAAATTCTTTTTCGTTTAACTTTCAATTCGGTTTTTTAAACATTGAAAATAAGAGATAAATGTAATTCTGCGTATTTGGACAATGAATCCACAACTGAGCCATATAATTTCCTTTTCAAGATTAAACAAATGCAAGCTTTCAGTTGATTGAAAGATAATAGTCCGAGCTCATCAGGAAAATATGCAGCCAATGACAGAACCTGCTTGAAGATCATTCCTGGTCTTGGAAAAGAATGTCCATACAAATTACAAAGGTCCCAAGTAAAAGAAACTGTCACTCTCTGGTGGAACTAACATACATTTTACAAATGCACTGCTCTATACCATTTATTTTGAATTGTTTGCTTAACCATGTTTACAAACTCAATTCGTCTACCTTGTGATATTCCGGTTGGCATCTTCGGAATGAGCAGCAGTTCCCCTTAACAGCCATCAGGCTTATTGATCAAAATTGGGGCCTGCTTCCGACTATATTCCCATCCCACAGTCACATTTGAGTTTATAGCATGCTAAGTTCAAATCATGGAGAAACTTGGGATATCAGGATGGTTATACCAGTTAGGCTTGGCCGGTCCTCCTGCAAGCATAACAAGTGGGTTTGACCAAATCTTTTCAGCCGGGTGTGTCAGCTAGCACTAGAAGATTCTTTGGACTTCTCTGTAAGAACCTCCTTCCCCGTGTTGTTTGTATCTGCAGTTTGAGCTTGGCTAGTTGATGTTTGACTTGAAGCCTGTGGATCTGTAGCTATCCCCAGAACCACCAAAACAGACCTAAAATGCAGGAAACAAAATAAGAAGTCTTTAGTCATACAGAAGTGGAGACACATAACTTCCAGAATCAGGTTTCCGTTATCCAGACAAAAATTCATTTCTCGTGACCTTGGGAGTGAAGATTTAATGTTTGGCTGGCTGGCGTGAGCAACCAAAGGAGCTTTCAGTGCGGGAGTTTTATTCAGTGCATTTTCCAGTTGTGGTGGAGGTAACTGTAAAGGCCAAAAGGATATAAATTGGGTAAGAAAACTTCGTTAAACATGTCATGACAGACTGCAAAAGGTACAAATCTCCCTGTATGACCCCGACTTCTATATGGATATCAAACATAAACATTGAATATCTAATGATTCAAGTACAAAGCCAAATTCCTGGTAACAAAAGTTTGACAAGTGAAAACCTTCAGTTCCTAAATATTTCTACGGAAGGCTCCCGGCCTATCATAACAGCATGAAATAAGTAGATGTGTAAAGTCCTGATAAAGCATACCTGAAGTAATGCCCCAAATGAATGAGGCTTTGTCATTTGTGCACACTTTACAAATCCAACCCACAACTTCGGATACTTCCAGATCTGTGACAGCAGCCTACCAGATCAACTTGAATTGATTGAATCAAATTGAATCCGTATTCAAGTTTTAAAGTATGAAAAATTCACCTGTTTGCTAACTAGACGAGAAAGGATCTCCATTATAAATTCTACCTGAAGCAATAGTAACTTAAAGAGTCAACTGTGGCAGAAAAGCAAACCTTATAATGGAAAGTTTATTTGAAAGACCATCTTTTCTTGCTCCACGGAAGTAGATAGCATATCCATTTTACTGCATTAATCATCTCTAACCTATTGCTTTATCATGAATTGAGCAAAGAAACTACTGATTCTTCTAGGTGTAAGAAGTTGTTTTTCATTATCAGTTGTAGATTTCCTACCAGTGCAGGAAAAGCACCAATGGCTTGTAATACAGTCCGCATGAATAATAAAGGAAGAGGAATCTGTTCAACCTGTAGGATGTAATCTCGTATAAATGTGAAGTCAGATGTCATTAATAATTAACTGATCTGACAGAAATCTCAGGATAGAACTGACCAACTGATTCAAGACTTTTGCTAGAACTTGTTGAGTGAATATCTGGCGTTGCTCAAAACAAGCATTACATGCATCAGTAACCTGAATGTTCAAAAACAAGTCTCAGTTATGTACTTGTTCAGGTTCATAGAGTTTAACAAAAGAACAAAAGAAGGGTGGGGGCGTACTTTCTTCAAAGGAATTCCATCTCTGTCAGGATCAATCCCATGAATAACTATCAACACTTCAGCTGGAGTAAGGACTGGTTGAGACCCCTGCCACAAATTAGCCACTTTGAGTTAAAAATATTTTAAAAAAGAAAGAAAGAAAACACTATATAAACTCAGAGCACATTAATTTTGTTCTTCCACATTCTATATGTGAAAATCAACCATTCTGGATGTCTTATCCAACTTCTGTGAACAGTTCTTATAAGAGGGTGAATACAAGTCCAAACACCATTCTGCCAAAGCAAGTAGTTAACTAAAAGGAAATAATTAACACATTAAAGCTAAAATGGTTTCATTGGCCTTTGTTACATTAAAGTTCTTTTTACAAACCATAAATGAAAAAGAAAAAGATAAATTATAACAATAAAGAAGTGAAATCTTGCACAGAAGAACAACAAATAAGGGTCCTCCTACCAACAACTGAAAATAATAATCAAAATAATAATGATAACAACAATAACAACAGAAATAAGTAGAAAAAGGAATAAATCTTCTGTTCAAATGTCAAAAACAAGTGATCTGACTATTGGACACTACATAATGGCTTGAAATATAAGATACTCAAGCCACAGCCAGCACTCTGATGATGGAAAGGAAGAAAGAATACCTGCAGTATGCGTGAAAGTGTGAGTTGGAACTTATCTGGAGGAAGATTCACAAGATGAGGAAAGATCAGCAAAACCTGGAAAATGTGTTATTCAAACAATTACTAGTTGTAAAACACAAGAACGAGCTGAGTAAAGAAACTGGAATGAACATGGTGCATGAGAAGAAGTTTATTCCCAAGTACGAAAAGAAAAGAAGTTCAGGGCAATGATTTAAAAGTATACCTTAAGAAAATATGAAAAATAAAGAAAACAGATCCACATGACCTGATGCTATCATTATTAAAATATATAATAAGAGAAGCAACCATAAAAGTTGCTAATTTTAGTTCTACTCAATTTCACAATCCCATGAAGTGCAACCTACTTTAGAATCACTTTAGTAAATCTGTGCTCCCAGTGAGCTGGCTGGTGGTCCAACTCCGATTGATATGTGTGTGGTTATAACAATAAGTAGACGGTATGAAACTCGAAACTGCCAAGAAACTACACATTCATCTTGTATGAAGAGCCAAATAAAGATGGATACCTCATCTCTTGGGAGGTACGGAAGTACAGGGATTAAAATCTCTACATCCTGCAACAAATAACACATTGTTTTCTGTTGAATACCCTTGATATATCAAAACTTAGAGAAAATAATTTGTTTCCTACCTTCAGTTTTGAATCATATAAATTTTTAATAGTGGATAACAATGCTGGGGAAGGAACTGCCCCATCTGTCAATGTTTGTAAAACCTGATGTAGAAGCACGAAATTTGAAGAATAGAATCCAGGTCAGAAGAGTGATGATAACAATTTTCATAAGGTTAGAATATCAATTCAGTATTGGTAGAAGCACGAAATTCCAAGAATAGAATCCAGGTCAGAAGAGTGATGATAACAATTTTCCTAAGGTTAGAATATCAATTCAGTATTGGTAGAAATCATACTTGCATCAAGAGATTTTCACTTCCATTTGGAGGATCAGAAATTATTTCAAGAAGCTCGGAAGACGAACCCATTGTACGGACTAATATGGGAATGTGGCGATGAACAGCCTGCATCAGAGCACTGCTGATGAAGTTCATAGCAGAAATGAAACACTTTTTTAAGTAAAACCATTATCGGGCAGACCTGCTTAACTGCCTTTGGTGAACTTCTGTAGATAACAAAGATTTGGCGAAAAAGAGAGTGCTTCTGCAAGTCATATAACAAAGCCAACTATAAATGACCTAAACCAAGATCAGAAATAATCAGACTTTAAAATAGAAAAGAACTACTTGACTGAAGGAAACAAGATTTGAACTGTTACAAACCAGGATTTAAATTAATCTTAAAGTCAATACCTTTGTGCATAGAGCAAAATACAAGGACAAGCAACGCTGGGCCTCAGACATGGAGATTGATGAAACACTTTCAGTTGTGCATGATTGGTGAGTTTCTGAGATATCTTTACTGATGGCACTAACTGATTGAGGATCACTTGACTGCTTATCCAAATTGATATCCTGTAAAAATTTGCAACAAGAACACAACTAAGTTATCAACTTGACCAGGCTAAAGGTCAGATAGAAAGGGAGAGAGAGGCCCAAGTGAAGCTCACATCTCAAATACCTTCTGTAATTCATTAATAGAACCTTCAGTGCCATTGGCATCTGTAGCATCACCAGTTGCTACAGAAAGCAACATTTCATTTGCAAACTTCTCTATTTGCTGAGCAATAGAAGAAAGAGGATAAAGCTTGTTTGCTACCTGCAAAATGAACATCAGAATTTCAAAATAGATTACAGATTGCAGTTTATTTGGGACTTCAGTATCAAGTTTAGTGTAGGAACCAGGCGAATTGCCTTCATGCGCACTTCCTCCAAGTGATGAACTGCACTCTTCCAGATGTAAAAGAAGAAAATCAATAAAGGTTGAAACATGAAACACAATAAAATGATCTATGAGAAAACATAAGAAACCTGCAATGCAATTTTCAAGCAAACTTCTCGCATAGGAGGCCTCAACAAAATCAGGCTCCAGATGGTGCTTAGACCTTGAGTCACTCGATCTCCACTTTGCGCCTCCTCAACTTTATCAGAATTCCCAGGACAACACAAGGACTCCAATAAGTTCCAAACTGACTTTGGCAAATAAGGAGCTTCACCCATTAATCTACTTAAAGATTTATCAGAAGGTGGAAAAGAATCTCTAAGTGTTTCAGCCTGCATTTACCAGTAATTTACAGTCTTGACAATTAATAAACTATTTAGTCAAAATATACAAAGGAATTGAGCACGAACCACTGCCCGAAAGAATGTTTCATATACAGAAGCAGCATTCGTAGAAGAAAAGAAGTCACGTTCTTCTTCTACCTCACCATACAACCTGTAGAGGACACGCAAAGTTAACTCGTGTCCCTGAAGTCATCCAGTAATTGGTGTCAGATATAACAGATTTTTAAAAAAGTATAACAAGAATACAACTATAAACACATTCCTCTTCAACAGTTGTCAATTAGGAGTTCTAATCCAAGAAAATTTTAGCAACACTAGAAACTAAGATGCCCACAGACTTGAAATGCATTCTTCACTAATTCAAGGAAGATTAATATGCTTACATGCTGACTGTCAGATTTTTTTACTGCATTGGAAGGCTCTTTCAATAATATTGAAAACATCAATGAGGTTAAGGAAAATTAGAATTCCAGAGCAACAATATGTCTCACATCATTTGGCAATCCAAACATCTCAGAAGCCAAAATATATGGAAAAGGAACCCCAAATGTAGGGCATATCATGACATTTAGAAATGATCAAGAGTGTGTCTGTATGTGTATGTGTGTGTGTGTGAGAGAGAGAGAGAGAAAGGAGGGGGCATGCTCACCCCTACATAAAAGATGCTAGTATTCACTGAACAACTAAGGAAAATTGAAAAAAGAAAAAGGCTAAATGCTCAGTACCTCATAATTTATATAGTCTGATAATATGTGTTCCTGAAGCACTTTCCATGGTTCCAACTCTGAAGGTAACTGCAAATGATATAATATGTTATCTGATATAGTAATGGTATGCTAACTTGTACCATGGCACAAAGTAAACTATCCTGAAAATGCATCCATGTAAAGGTAGAAGTACCTCAACTCCTAGATAAGCAAGTAAAGAAAATCGAACTTTTGAACCTCCAGCAATTGTTACTTGTTTATAGGCCTCAACAATGCGTGCAAAAGTCAAGTTTTGCAGTTGATCCTTCTGTTCATCAGCAAGGCTGACAACAGGTGCTAACATCTTAGGAAGGGTAAAGGTAGGTAACACAACAGAAGTGGCTGTTGAGGAGACCACACTATTGGAATCAATAGCAGCTGCTTTTGCACTAAGTTCCTCTGACTTATCCGTTGATATAGATGGATGTACATCCAACGTTGACCTATCACCCAAACTTGTAACTTGTTCTTGACTGGCGTCATCCACATCAGTAGAAACCATTGAGGAACCACCCACAGTCTCAGAAAATCCATCATTACGACCAGAAGAGTCTAGACCCGGTATCTCACTTTCTAAATTTCCAACATCATGGGTATAAGAAGGAATGTCTAAATTGTCCATCTCCATTCTAGATATGTCAAGGTTTGCAGAAACCGGTAATCCATCTGGCAACATTTCACTATCAGCTTCATGACTCATCCCATCATCTACAGCAGCAACATCAGATGGGCTTGATACATGAAGATCCTCCTCCTCCTTTAGAGGCTGCAATTTTTGTGAGCATTAACATATATTCAGAATAAATCCAAACCCAAAAAGGAAAAACAAGATAATTGAGATTAACTAAAAGTAGTACAATGCAGGGATAGCATGTTAGTCAAATGCACAAACAAATGTTGAAATTTAGGACAAAGAGTAAAAGGTGTCAAAGCCTTACTGTTTTGAAGTCAGATGCTGACTGGTGAGCATTCAAACGTGAAGCTATAGGAGGGAAAGAAGTAGACAGTGAAAGAACATTAGCAACAAATGAAGGAGGATACTTTGCTTGAGTATCACTACCAACTATAGTCATGTCAACTAGTGATTCATCATCTCCTTCAGCTTGAGAACAACTAGAAGGGAGGTTGCGCATATTAGCCATCACAACTTCAGCAAGCAAGTCAGCAGAAATACTTGAAATAAGAATCTCCAAAGAACCAACAGCTTTTTCACCCTGAGCCACTAAGGCTCCAAACATCGCAACCAGTTGTTGTACAGGTCCATTATCATCATCTACGGTATTAGCAGCACATCCATCAGATGAAATGTGATCCTGAGACACTGTAATATTCCTGCTCGACTCTTTAGTTGATTCCTCCGAGACACTAGGAGTTGGTTTAACACGTTTACCACACATCTCAATATCTTCAGCCAAATCAATAGCATCTTTTGACGCTGATCTTTTCCTCCCCTGTTTAATGGGTGTATCAGCAAATGCTTTAATTGAAACTTCCCCTTCTTGAAAAATATTAAAGACCTTAGAAAGAAACTTCAAATGCATGTATACAAATATACATCGATCCTCATATATGCCCATGAATAAGGGGTGTAAATAACAAGAAAACAAGTACCTTAGAAACCAGTACATCATGGCTATCCTCATCTAAACTGCCCTTGTCATTGTCATGTAGGGCATCGTCTGCCAACTTTTCTGCTTTCATCTCTCTCAAACAACCAACTAGACGATCCCGCCACTGCAGAATGACGGAGAAAATTACTATTTTATTTCATAGATACAGAATGATTCTAAAAGCATGCTACGGCAATGCCCTTGCAGTTACAGGATAGGATTATCACGAAGAGAACATATCAAAAAGTATAAGGATCATTGAAAGAGCACAACGACAGTGCAAAAGATAATAAAAACCAAGGAATATATCTAATAGTCACATGTTTTTTGAAGTCAAAACACCTATTCATTGATCTTTGGCACAATTCTCTACAGATGGAGACGAATACTCCTACCAAATGCAAGGAAAATCAAACAAAACTATAAATCTTGCATACCGGCTTTGCCCCTGGGTGAGTGCATTTCAAGCAGGTAAGGAGAGAATTTCTGAGAGCAAGTTGTGCCCCTGATGCATACAACCCTTCAATAGCAGATCTTGAGGGATCCAAACTGAGTAAAACTGACAAGATACGACCATAATACGCAGGCCTTTTCTTTGCAATTGTAGCAAGACTGGTAAGAAACAAAGAATGATATTGCAAATTATCCAAGAATCAAGATTTCAGAGCTTCTACAGGATGATAAGAGTTGAACAACAATGAAACTGGTCAAGCAGACTAAATAGCCATAAAAGTAAAGAACTATGCTGCTAAACTGTAGTTAGACACCTACCTATTAATAAGCACGATGATTACCAGATTACTCAGAGATTTCACTGCAGGAAATCTAAGCTGATCAAGCAATAATCCCAACCTTTTGCTGGCTTCAATTGACAAATCTCCAACATTTAGTATAGGATGGCCCCCACGAAACCATGATATGTTAAATTGATCAAGGTCCCCTTCAAAATAAGGAACAAAGCTAAATAACTAAACATAACCAACGAACTGAGGCATAAGATACCAAATACTGTATCTTGCCTCTAAAACTTCATGCATGTGAAGAAGAAGGTGGTGTTATTTACCTGCATGGGGAGGAGGGTTTGAAGGGCCATTAGGATCAGGTGTGTAAAGAAGAATGACAGCTTCGACAAACTTGAGGGCCAGCATCCTTACACCTCCATTTCCCGGCTTGAGAATTAGGTACGACAATGAAATCAGACTTTGGTCAAAGTTAAACTCAATAGTGAACCGGTATCAAAAATGCAATTACCTGAAAAGCTATATGGTAGATCTGTTCCTTGAACTCTAGCATTGATGACCACGACAACTTAACCAAATCATCCAACTCACTAATGTAAAGACCCTGGAATATTTCAGTAAACAATTATTGAAATTCTTCTTTATTAATTAGAGGGCAAAATTTTCAAAAAAGGCAAAAGTAGGCATCTATCTAAGTGTGTTAACGGCATATAGCAACAGATAAAATAAGTTAAGCCATTTGCAGTGGCTTGATATCAAACAACAATCCTAGACTATGAATGTCATAAAACAAAGTTAATCCTCGACCAACGAATAAAAAAGAAAGTACCCATCATGGATTTCACCAAAAATAACCTGAATTGCAACTAATTGAAGAATAGACCGGAATAAATTAGTCCCACAATTTATGGCTTGTCTAGCAACAGCTGGTGTACGATCTTCCAATACGCTCATCAATGCGGGAACAATTTCAGGCACAAATTCGCAGTACTTCAATCCAATATCTCCAATTATCCTACACAATTCACACACGACAAAGATTTTAAAAAAAAGGAAAAGAAAAGCAGTCAAATCCACGGAAAACACCATCTCGAAACTAATTTAGGTTTCTCCTTAGTTTTCTCGTCAGTAAATTGCAACAATCAAGAATACGACCGAACTAGGCTTAGCGAACCGTACTCCGCAACAAATTTGCGAACCGGGGAATTTTGATCCGACTGCAACTCAAAGATATGCGGAAGCAACTGGGAGATCGAACCGGCGTCGTCTACCTCCACTAGTCTGTGCTTCAAGACTCGCAATTTCCCGAGTTTGGAAGGTACGTCAATGGCGGATTTCACAGAGTTGACGAGACTCACGAGCCTCTCTCCCGAGGTCGAATTCGCCACCGCGACCATTTCTTGAAACCAAAAAAAAAAAAAAAGAGGAAAAAAAAAGCTCTAATTTTGTTTTAAAGCCTTTTGATTTATAAGAAAGGGAAAAAGAAATGATTATTTAGATTTTGAATCAGGAAACGGGTTCGGACCGGGTCATGACGTTACCGGTGATAGTCGGAGATTGAGATTAGGGTTAGGGTTAGGGTTCAGATAAACCGATTTGGGATGTGCGTGACGGCTTGGTGGTTGATTTCACCTGAAATCACCACTAGGTTAAAGTTGACCGTACGGTACGGACTATTAAAATGAAGAGTCAAAACGGTGCGTTAGGCTTATGTACATATATATATATATGTGTACATAATATATGTGTTTGTGACGTACATTTGGACATTTTATATATATATAAGAACGTCATTATCTCCAAAAATCACTATGAGGAATACAAGTTTTGTTCTTTAATTCCCATTTAAAAGGGTCTTTATTATTGTTACGGATTTTGTATTGTACCGGTCGATACTGGCCGAAAAACAGTACCGATACGGGCATAAAAAATACCGGTGATAAATTCCGGTCGGTACCACCAATATCAAAACTTTCCGGGCCATTTCGCAAAAAAAAATACTTCCAGGGACCATTTTGCAAAAAAACAAAATTTAACCCTAAATAATCTACCCCCTGACTCCGGACTCTCCCTCTCATCTCTCTTCATCTTCTCTCCCTCCCACCTGCCTCGCCGTTTGTCACTGACACCGTCGCCGCCTCATCCTTCTACGCCTCCTCCTCGTCTCCTCTGTCTTGGAGTCGTGGAGTCTCACTCGCCTCGCCGTCTTCAACCTTCGTCCACGCCGCCTAAAGACGTCATCGCTTGCTGAGGTCCACCGTCCGGCATCCACCGAACACCCCACCGTGACCAGCAGCCCGCTCCTCGTGGCCTTCTCCTTCGTCCTCCTCGCGACGTCGACCCAGATTAGTGAAGACCGATTGTTTTGGCATTTTGATTTTTGATTCATTTTTAATGGCATTTTGAAATTTATTGCTTCTGTGATTGTGTTGGTTGTTGGATGATGGTGGATTTGGGGTTAAAAATTGGTGTTGTTGTGTTGGATTTGGGGAAAATTTTGAAGTTGATTTCGGTTGAAGTGAAGTTGTGTGAATGTTGAAGTTGATTTCGGTTGAAGTGAAGTTGGCATTTTGCATTTTAAAAGTGGATTGGTCCTATTGAAAATTAAATTTGGAATGGTGATTGTGATTTAGTAGATTTTAATGTATTAATATTGAATTATTGAATTATTGATGAATGATAT
>JAOQMP010000004.1:36190092-36207805 GCA_027563575.1 Erythroxylum pedicellare | reverse complement strand
TACATTCATAAGTCATTTTACACGCCAGCAGCTAATACTAAATATTTAATTTTATAAAATATTTTTAATAAACAACAGATGTTATCCGCTAATTAAATCAATTGATCAGCTATCAGCTAACCGCTGATAGAATCGGCTAATAACTAATGCAATCTATTGTTTGTCAAACATGATCAAATACTTGGCCTTGGTGTCGTGAAAAACTACTTTGTTGCTCTGCTCCGATTAATCAATTCTTATCTTATACTATTAGATCTCATTCGTATATTTATATAAGGTCAACATAATTATGTAGATAAGATTAAGTGAGACAGGATTATAATATTCTAACAGAAAGGTGCTCCAACTCACTTTTGTCATTGAGTTGAGTGTCGTTTGACATTATCCTAATTTAATTTGATTAAATTTAAATTTAACTTAAAATGATATTATTTTGATTAAAAAATTTATAAATTAAAATGATATCATTTGAATTGAATTTATTATTTTTAAATTCAACTAACATTTACAAATAGTATATATTTTATAATTTTCGGTTCGTCATCCTGTAAGTCATCAAGTTAAAAAACAATCATAGAACCACAAGTCCAACATGAGACATTTAGACTGGCATACACATGTGAGCAGCCTATACCACTTTTACTATTTTGTTCAAAACCATTGTTCTCTGTAAAGTGGTGAGTGATCACTATCCCACTTAACTTTCTTACAATATTATATGAGTAAATGCTTCAAACTACTCCTCTCATTAAAAAATTGCAAAGAAAGGGTCAGGAAACTGACCTCTCTGTATAATCAGAAGCAAGATAAGAAATTGCTTAAGAAAGGATCAGGAAACTAACCTCTGAGTATAACCAGAAGCAAGACAGGACCAGGAAACTAACCTCTGATTCAGAAAGATTTTGAATTGTTACATTGAAACCTTTAATCATGTGAACAATGTATATACTCCATATAGTAGGACATAAGTGGAAGGCCAAAAGTAGAATCAAAACATAAGGCCGTTCCAACTGGAAGACTATCCTTCTCTTCGCATACTCATCAATGTTATGTGCTCTAATGATACTCATCTTCAATCCATCTATCTGATTATTCACACAGTCTCTTGTTGGTTATACTGTGAAAATCTTTCTCACCTTCTTCATGTTCTTACAGCATATAGGGCAAGTACCATCGGCTTCCGCAATCCTGCAGGGGTAAAGTAAAATGATGGGCATGATTTGCTACAAATAAGACATGGGATAAGAGCTTGCTTGTTTTTACTCAGAAAGACCACGCTTCAGTTCAATCCTTTCTAAAAGTATATCTACAATTCATAATGCTTGTTCTTCATGTAGGGATAAGGAATCAAAAAGTGGCATGATAATTTTAGTAATTTATATGCAGAGATCGGACAATGTTTTGTGAGCTTAGGGAAGGTCTCATGGACCAATGAATTTCTAGAGGTAAAAGGGTTTGAGAAAAGTTACCTTGTTCCACAATCAAAACAGGCCACACAGTGTCCACATGGAAGGAAAAAACAGTCCCTGGGAGCATCAAAGCAAATTGCACAAAGGCGTCGGGTATTATTTCCATTTTCACCATCTCTTGCTGGCTTCCCTTCAAGAGAATTGGTATATAGGAACTCTTCAAGATCCGCCTCATCATTCGAGGCAGAATCATAGGATGAGCCCCAACTTGAGAGATCATCGTCTTTTTGCGAAAGCAACGGTGCTCGTGCCTGTGCCACCTCCCTGAACTGCGCAGCAGCTGTTTCTTCATGCATAACACGGAACTTGTTCAAGAAGTTGAAGGCTGCTAACATGAGCAAAGACATCCCAACTACACATAGAACGAAAGGTAAGCACATGATACCAAAATGTCTTAAGGGTAGGACAGAACAGAAGAACGAGGCATACCAATTCCAACAATATAAGTGGCCCATCTCGGTCCATAGGATAATTTAACATTCCAATCATCACTGGCTGAACCCTGGAGAAAGTGTGAAACATGAATTATAAGCTAATTCCTTATAGCAGCATTTGTTGATGATCACAATTGAGTCAGCAACTTTGTGAAACACGGAAACAGGAACTCCAAAGGTGATAATTTTGCTTATTAGCTGGACTGATTCTACTTTCTGCAAAAGTGGAGTGCCTATATCACAGAAGAAACATTCAACTAGAAGTTTTTAATCTTTAACTATTTTCCCAATTCTATTCCATGGAGTTTCTCTATTCATTCGATATTCATCTTTGAAAAGAGGAAAACATAATTAATTGTCGAGGATGAATAGCAGACCAACCTGTTCGGAAGTAGGAGAGGTCAAGACAGCAACATTTCCAGAGGGGAACAACACGTTCAAACTACAATGATCATTAGCGAAAGTACACTTGTAATAAGCTTCCGAAGTATTATACACAAGAGCTCTTAGTTTGATGTTCATTTCCACCTGTACGATGTAAAAGTCAATCCTGAGTAAGTAGTGATCATGGTTTATGAGCAAGAAAGCATTAAAATCTCTTTCATCAAAAATGTCTATTAAAGTAAGTGTGATTTCTCAGGAAGGACTATACACAGTTTTATATTAAAAGTCTTAGTTCAAATTCAACCATTGCATTAAACCTCAACCATTTCATGAACCCTCAAAAATATTTGCCCCTTCTACTATGAGTTATTAACTAGACTAAATTCCCTTTGGTTACACTAATCACTTTGCGAGGCATTACTCACATTCATAGTAGTATTACTATTACAGCAATGTTTGCTTGTTCAAAGCAATCGTCATTCCATCAAACAGCATATTTAAATAGTTAAACTTGAAGTTGCTGACATAACTTTCATTACTTTCAGAAATTAAGACGGTCTTAGCAAAATTTTTTAGGTATTACAATGAACAATGGAAGACGGGGACACATTATTCCAGTTTGTATAGAGATTGCTTTCTTTATATGTTCTGTATTTCATTCTTTCACATAAAAGGAACTCAAACATATAAATTATCATCACTTGAGAGAAAAAATAAAAATGCACTGAGTGATAAATTCCCACAGAAGAAAATTATCGAATGAATAGGAATCAGTGAATATTTCTCAGACAATTACCTCTACTTCTTCTGAGTTCATGTTACCCACAGCAACATAGTAAACTGAAGATTGCCAGACTTTCTGCTGGATGACACCACTCCCTATGAACAAGTGATTACAAACATCAGCTAGGACGGCTGTGAATTAAGCATAAATTTTACTCAGCTTCTACCTCACCTTGAATAACATTCCAGGACAATGTCGTGTTTGGATATGTAGGATCCTCGAGCCATTGAGCCAGCCCTTCGTTCCCTGCAATTTCGCAACTTTAGAATTACATGAAACGGTGTCACTGTTGGAAATTCACAAGTGGAATTGTTCCACATCAAAAAGGAATAGAAAGATGAAATGAGTTATACATAAAGTTAAGGCTTATAATCTATCATTTTAAGGTTTGAATTAAGATATTGTCCCCAGTTGTGCACGGGTTCAATGGGATCTAGTCATTTTCTTCCAACACCCTCAAAAACCTTCATTATATTAGAGTTAGGTTGGCAAAGTTCGATAAATAAAGCTTTGAGTGCAGTGAATGGTGATTATGCTTCTTCCCATTAGCTATAGGTCCAGGGGGAGCAAGTTTGATGTGGATTGATACACTTGTGAGTTGAAGTTGTTGAAAATCCACAAATGGAGTTGTCAAAGGACATAAAGATGAAGTACTTTTATACACAAAAATTATGACTCATTCCGTTGCCTTAAAAATCTTTTTATATATGATCTTATTCAAATCTGGTCTAATTTTCCCCCAAAACCCTTCAGCCAAATGAGAACTAAATAATCATCCCAACTTATGAACTGACATAGCAACAAGCTTTGAAAATGTATCCAAAGAAGATGGCTAAAAAGCAGAGAACTAAACGTTATCTACCTTGGGCAACTACTAGGAAGATGGATGAAGTGGAGAAAGCTATCTTGTATGAGATGCTTATTTCAGATCCCTCATTCAGGTAATAAATCCACTCCTGGAAGAAGCAAAATGTATGAACTGATATCACAATAAAAAAATGTAAAAGCATATCACACTGAGGAATGCAGAGAGATTGAGAATTGCCTTGTGAGAATCAGGTTGAGCAGAGACACTGTAATTTTTTGACCAGTTTTTCACAACGTCAAGAGGTGGAGAATCATAGAACCCGTAAAGCTTCAGACCTGGATTTACATCATCCAACTGACTCACCTAAACAAAAAAAAGCTTAATCGAAGAATTCTAAACCATAAGAACATCAAAAGAATTCACCAAAAAAATGCCGAACAACTGGACTATGATCCTACCTTTATAGACTGAACAAACCAAGGATTAGGTTCCATAAAAACTGAACTATCTGGTCCGAGTCTCAAAGAAGAAGGACCATAGACTCCCAAGATCAGAGTTAGTGACACTGAAGAAAAGATTCAAATTCACGTAATAAAAATGAATAATCGGATAAAATTCAGATAGAATTAGCAGCAAGATTCATACCAAAGAACCAAAAGGTTAGCACGATAATGACACAAGACCACGTGTCGTCCCTCACAATCCCGTCATCAATAAGTAAAAAGCCTCCCCGAAAAGGAATCCCAATTTGTTGCTGCTCTAGCTCTGGTTGTGCAAATTGATGTTCGTATTCTTGCTCCCCATTGCGACTGTGATCCCGACTGCGACCATTTTGCTCTTCTCCTCCTCCTCGAACCCTCGAAGAAGATGACGAAGACGCATCAGAAGACTCTCTATTGATCGAAGGAGTAGAAGAAGAAATAGGTGCAGTTTCTTCAGGTGATGACATTCTATAACAATGGCGGAGAGAAGAAATGGTTAGAAATTTTGGGATTGAATTGAAAAACCCTAAACCTAACAGTAGGTGGGTAATTTAAAAGTTCCAACCTTGTGAAGACTCCATGGGAGCTGGATGGTGTATAACTGAAACTCACCGACCAGTCTTCGTTTCTTCTTGGGGAATGTTAGGTATGACCGTTGGAAGCTGCATAGTTTGGACCAAGGCAGGGTGAGCTGTAGTTTTGTACTTAAAGCAAACGTGGGCCGGATGACGAATTGGTCGGACTCAACCCGACTTGGGCTGCAAATTTGAATTAATTAAAATTTTAATTAAACACAAGTTTGAAAGAATAGATTTAATTTGTCTTGACCCGGTTTGAATAAAGATGTTCGGCCCGACCCAACTCAAAACTCGATCTTTTTTATTTTTAAAATTTCTCTTCATTTGAGCCCTAACTTGAATTTTGAATTTTTTAAATAAAATATTTTTTAATAAAATGATATTATTTTTTATTTTTAAAAAAATTCAGTCAAAATTTTATTGGACTTCAAATTATTCGAGTCTAATTAGACCGAGACTCTAGCTTGTAATTTTAGACTCGATCAAACTTCCTCTTAACCTAATTATTGATTAATGTATAATTATTTTATTATTTATCTTATTACTTATTTTTATAATTTTATTTAAACAAGTTAATTTATATATAATATTTATTTTTATTTCGTTTTAAAATTATTTTATTATTTTATTATTTTATTATTTTTATTTTTCCTTTCATGTGAGTGTATCGAGAATAACCTTTATGTCAGTTAAGGTAAGACTGCCTACTACCAGGGTCGATCTTGACATTTTATAGGCCCTAGGTAAATAAAAAATGTTTCTATTTTGTCTTTTTTTTTCTTTATGATAATCAAAAGTGAACTCTTATATAAAATAAAAGATATAAAATAACAGTCATTTTGTTGCCCTTTATAAAGAATAAGACCTTTATAAAGAACAAAATAAAATAAAATAGGACCCTTTTTATTACCTCTTTTATTTTTTTATAAAGCTGGACCCTTGGTAGGTACCGTACCTACCCTTACCTAGGGTCGACTCTGCCTATTACAAAACTTTCTCAAACCCTAATCTTCAACGAAATTTTCATTGCATTGTTGTTGTTAAATTAATTATAGACTTATTATTTTCTCTTAATTAATATTTCATGTAATTTTATAAATTAGTATATACCACTAAAAATTATTATTATTTAGTCATTTTAATACTCAAAATTTCTTAATTTCAAAATAATTAAAAATTTATGTTGTTAAAGCCTTTTCCACTAAATAATAATACATGTGACGGTTTATATTTAAAAATCTACTTAGACAAATAGGTTTCAATAATTTAATTTTCATTTAAAACTACTAAATTTAATTCTTTATAATTTATAAAGCATCACTTATTTACAAATTGACAAAATTAAAATCATTTAATTAAAAAGTCGAAACGGCGTCGTACCTGAAACATATCCCGCTTTTTTTTCCTGGTTCTTAATTTGCTTGTAGGTCAGGTCGATAGTTGCTCACTGGGGTCAAGCCTAATTTCCAATAAAGCCTCGAGCTCTTAACTTAATATAATCAAGGACTAAACAGTAATTTCACTCTTCCACGCGCGTTTTCCACTCGCCGGAGGCCAGAGAGTATCAAGAGCTGCTAGATCTATCCGTTTTCGAAAATTTTCCCAATCCACAATTAAAAAACCCTAATTGCGTCAATTCATTTCATCGGTTTCGCCTTCCGATCGAGGGCTTCGAGGCAGCAATGGGTGATTTCAATCTCGCTCTTGTAATTGTAGCCATAGTCGTGTGTGTGATCGTCCTCATCTTCAATGTATACCTTCTCGTCAATTACCAGCATCCGGACGACAAGAACCAGGCGTATTTCCCGAAATTCGTCGTCGTTCTTGGCCTCACCGTTGCCGCCATCTCCATCCTGATGTTACCAGCTGACGTGGCCAACCGTCAAGCGTGTCGTCACGCAATATACAATGGCGCCTGCAATTTGACATTGCCAATGAAGGATCTGTGGATCGCAGTCTATATCATCGACGCTGTGCTTGTGTTCTTTATCATTCCTTTCGCTATGTTCTACTACGAAGGCGACCAGGATAAGTCAGTTTTCCTTAGGGTTTAGATTGCGGAATTTCATCTTGATTTGATTGCTAATTTGTTAACACTTGTGTGTCATTCTCTTTCAGGAGTGTAGCTAAAAGGGTTAAAAGTGCACTTTTGTGGGTTATAACTACCGCAATTGTTTGTGCTCTTGTGATCGGAATCTTATACGGTAAGAAATTTTAGTGCTTTTCGGTATTTTTACTATCTGAATGAAATCTGATGTTTAAATTGAGGTATTTGAGCTTTTTAATGTGTAGATATTTATGTTTGAGGACATGAACTTTAGAGTTTAGTTTTTGAATGGCAGTTAAGTTTAGGGTATTGCATTGAATGGAAAAAAGTCGACGAGTTTTTCTCTTGTGTTTATCAAAGTATACGGCTTTGCATTGATTGGTTGTGATTGTCTTCATTTTTTGTTTCTTCATGGTTTATCAGGGCTGGTGGGAAAAGTGGATATCTCCGTTAGGCATCTCTCTTCAACCACTGCTAACTTTCCAAGTAGTTTTCAACTCTCTAACAGTCAACCTTGTATTGGAAATGGTGCCCGGCAGGTTGTATTTTGATTTCATATGTTGGTCAATATAGGCATTATCGTTGTCACAGAATAGCCCTTTTCTGTTTTTCTATATCAGATCAGGAACCTTAAAGTTTGTTGCCTCCCACCATAACGCTGCTTGTTTATTTTGTTGCAGTGCTCTGCATTTCTTACAAATGCCTCCTCAGAGAAAAAATGGACTATGCGCACCACTTTTCCAGAATATGTAGTTGCTCTTGCAACAATTGTTGGATCTGTACTTTTTGCGGTACAAATGTGCTTGCAAACATTAGCTTATTTCTCTTTCTGGTTGTTGATATTTTATTCTCCTAAACTGGGAGTGAAATTTAAAAGTCATTACTTCAGTGTTTTACTAATTTATCATCAAAGATCAGTTGTTTGCAAATGGTAATTTATTAAGCAGAAATGGTGTAAATATGTGATCCTAAGGAAAATAAAAAATTAGTTGCAAGAATGCCTGTCATATGAGTCTGAGTTCTTACTGATAAGTACTGTCGGATAGTATTTAATGAAGAGTTGTTTTCGTAAAGCGTTGAACTAATTCTGCTTATCTCTATGATTTTCAGATTTTTGGTGGTGTTGGCATTGCTTCTTTACCATTGGGACTCATCTTTTCTTTCATCAGGCGTCCAAAGGCTGTTATAACTCGCTCACAGTACATTAAGGTGGGTGTCTTCACCATAGCTGTCTGTGTTGGTTTCAGTTTCTATACTTTAGTAGATTCAGGATTGCTAGTAAGGTCTGATCCTCTGTATCACCTTGTAGGAAGCAACTGAACTTGGTAAAAAGGCAAGAGAATTGAAAAAATCAGCCGATGCACTCCATCAAGAAGAAAGAAGTGGGTCCAAGGGTAGAAAGTGGCGTAAAAATGTTAAGTCAGTAGAAAAGGTATCAATCATGTATGTCCCTACAAGTGCTTGACTACCTCGTCCCTGTTGCTCAAGCTAAAACTATTTTAGTGCTAAATCAAACTTGAGTCCTTTGGCACTTGGAAATTTGCTTTTGTCTTGTAGTACTTTTAAATTGGTAACTTGAGATAGTTCTTCAGTACTCTTATTGATCAATGTGATTTTTCGTTCAAATTATTTTTTGGCCTGAATTTATGTATAAGTGTTGTTCTTTTCTTGTCTATTATGAAGTCAAGATAACTTGGTTGATGATGGATGAAATTGGATATATATATGAGAGTTTGTGATTGTCAGTTAATGTACAATAAACTTGTAGGAGTTGCTTCACTTGGAGGAAGATGTCAAACTGTTAGAAGAGATGTACCCTCAAGGAGAAAAGGTTATCTATTACTTGCTCGTAAATACTTTTTGCAGTTATTATTTGAGCATTGCCCTAAGTTGACCTTTAACATCCATGGCTGTATTCTTTTTAGGCCGAGACAGCCTGGGCGTTGACTGTTCTTGGATACTTGGCAAAACTTGTGCTAGGAATTTTAGGGTAAGTGCGGGCACATGGCAAAATGATCGTGTGTAACTGCTGTATATTTTTTTTAGTATCACTTGTGTGGAAATTTTCTAATTGCCATGCACCTAATGGAGTTTATGATAGGAGATTTACAACATCCCTTTAAAATACGGGATTTTACCTTAGGAGTCTATTTAAATAGTTAGCATCTTGACTAGTTGGTCTATTCTTGTTAGAAGTCTTATCCTAAATAAGCTAGTAGGTCTGTTTTTGTTAGAAGTCTTATCCTAAATAAACTAATGTAACCAACCTCTAGATAAGGCTACGTTATTTATGAATAAAGTATCAGACAAATTATCAGAGAAATATTGCTTGGAGGAAGAGACCTTGTCACAGACAGTTCTCCCTCATGCGTGAAAACATAGGGTCTTATAAAAAAGGAAAGAACTCCAACAAGGGAAATCAAGAGGATTCCCTAGTGGATCGTACCGTGTTTAGATCCTACACACAGGACCATACCAGTCTATTGTGGCAATGATCTATAGAATGGAGAATGAGTAGAAAGTTTTTTTAGCATAGAAAGCCATGGAGGAAAAGAAGGAAATTTTTATCAATTGATGGTTGAAGAACAACTGAAATTGGATAATTAAGGCATGCTTGTTACAAATGTTTAACTTATACTTAGTTGGTTAAGTGTAGAGACGATGATTACCAAACAAGTTTTTCTGACATTTCTTTGCTGATATGTAGGTTGATTGTTTCAATTGCTTGGGTCGCTCACATTATCATATATCTATTGATTGATCCACCTCTTTCCCCTTTCTTGAATGAAGTTTTCATCAAGTTGGATGATGTTTGGGGTAACTTTCGACATTTTTCACTTTTTTCTAATCACTTTCACTCTCTGTGCAATATTCTACTTCCCAATTCTATTTTTGAGATGTATTTTGTCACTTTTTCAGGTCTTCTGGGTACTGCAGCATTTACATTCTTTTGCTTCTACCTCTTGCTGGCAGTGGTAGCTGGCGCAATGATGCTGGGTCTCAGATTAGTCTTTATCACCATACATCCCATGAAGTAATATTCTTCTGCAGTCCTCGGCGTGTGTTTAAACTTCTCCAAATAATAGCTTGGGATAATAGCTAATGAATTGTTTGAAATGTTGCACAGGTGGGGTGGCACTCTTATGAACTCATTCCTCTTCAATGTTGGACTTATTTTACTTTGCTCCATTAGGTAAGAATCTTTGACCCTGAAATATTCTTTTTCCCCCATTTTTCAGCATCTGTTACTGATTTGAGATATAATCCAAACCAGCAAGTATTTCTGATGTTATCATCAAGAAGTGATTGAAAGACTTAGAAGCCTCTCATATGACAGTTCAATTGCCTGTTCTGCAGCATCTTTGTAATAACAGCCATCATAACCTTTTTCTTTTTTTGCAAATTCAGTGTGATACAATTTTGCGCCACAGCATTTGGCTACTATGCCCAAGCAACTGCAGCTCAGGAAATTTTTGGCCACACATTGCAGTCTCTTCGAGGAATTAAATATTTGTACAAGTGAGTTGCAGATCTAGATAATTTATTCTATCTACTATCCTTGTTAGTCTTGCAAACTTGTTAAATCTCATTTTATTGGTCATTACTTGCTCTGTTACAGGTATAACGTGTTCCAGATTGCATTTGTTGTTCTAGCGGGTTTGACTTTTGTGTTTTATGCTGCCTTTGTAAGTTTTGAAATGTATTTCTTTTGGTGATTATCACATCTAAATCACTGATTACACTTTGGATTGAAAACTTGCTAACTGCATTGAGAATTATCAGGGATGGAGAAGGAAAAAACCAACAGGCAGGTTCCAACTTTCCAGCTAGCCATGATCTTATTGAAAAAGAGCATGCACCTGCCTGGAGCCTTGATATTTTCAGTTCTACTGCCTCTTCAGAGCAATTTTCTTGTTTGGATGTCAGTTGCCTAGCTTTTTTAAAGTTTCAAAGGATTAGACAGGAAGGCAGACATAATCTAAGCATATTTAGTGATGCTATAAGAAGTGGAAATGTAATGGTGAGTGCTGCTGTTGCTGCTATTTGCGCATGGTTCCTCCACTTTGTATGTATTATTCTTTAATTGTCTAATTTCATACAGTAGCTTTTGAGAATGTATGAGTTATATTTCAGTGCATGGGAATGGCTTTGTAGATCGTATTTGGGTGTAATATAATGAGAGAGAGAACAAAGATTCGTACGGAGTCAATTTGATTCATTCTGATACGTGCAATATGTTTTGGGTCAAATTCTGGTTTACATTTTCTTATGTTCCGGATTGGAGCTTTACAGTATAATTTTCTAGTTGGGAACTTACTCACTATTAGATATAGTCGGCTGCTTCTTACAACAGCCTAATTGGGCGTGTGATCTCTAGCAGCATATTGAAAAAAGGTCTGTAAGAAAACATTTTCCCAATGTCTGCTCGGTTATTGTCGTGCTTGTTTTCCTCCATTTGGCTTCTTTTCCTTCCCTTTCATCTTTTTTCTTTTCCTGTTCATCTTTGGATGCATTTGGATAGAAGTTCTATAGTTGGGAGGATAGGCAAATGTTTTATGTATTATTGCATACTCACTATGACATGTAATCCACTTGGTTTTCTGGTCCTTGGAAGGTATTAGTTGTTCTATAATGAAAAAGTTGCTACTAGAATCATAGAATGTAGGCATTGTTCATGTGTCACTTTTTAGCATCAACAAACAGTTAACCAAAATGTTAGATGAATTGATGTAATATTTTCTGATTAGACTCTTGTAATACACACATCTTTCTGCTGATTGAAAACTCATATACATGTTTATTCAGTGTTTTTGCTCAGATTTTATACTTAAGGTACGAATTCTTTAACTCTTTCCATCAATTGGATGCTTAAATTTTGAATGTCGAATGAATCAATGCCCCAAGATTTTGGAAGATCTTTCCTTTTCTGGATGAAACTGGTGTTATTACAGCCTGTATTACAAGTATAGAGATCATTTAGTAAGTCTACAGTCTGGTACTTAACCCTTTTGGTGGACACTTGAGTTAGAGATGACAATTGGTTCGTGCTGGTCTACTGAGTCTGGTACGCACCCTTTGGTGGAAGCTTGAGTTAGGGATGATAATAGGTTCGCTCCAAATTGTAAGTTTGAAAGAAGTTTGATAAGTCCAAATCCGAGTTAAATTGAACACGGATCGGCAAGTTTTAGTTCGGGTTTGAGTTCGAACTTGTTTAGACATTAGACGTACTCTACTGGGTTAAACTTTGGACTTTTTGGCCCGAAAAATTTGACCATGATGTTCAAATAAATCCATTAAAAGTGCACTAAGTGTATTAAAAATGCATGCACAAGAAGTGAAAGCACTTTTTCTTTTATTCTTGGTATTAAAGAAAAGAGGGCATATTTTGAATTAACTTCAAAAATAATGCACCAAAAAGAAAGAGACCATGTTCTCGAACAGCTCCTGAGACTTGGGAGCAGCCATTGGCATTGGTGTTTTGTTTAAGGTTCTTGTTTGTATCAGTCAACTTCTATGTCTCTGTGAAAAACTCTGTCCGAGATGTTCACTCTCTTCCCTTCATGGTTAACTGGATCATACGGTGAATCCTCTGAGAATTCAGTAGGCATTGACTTCCAATACAGACTTGGCTTCCAATCACTCTCTTTGATGATCTTCATGATCTCCTTCACTACTATCTCGCTTCCTTCTGCTGAAAAATGGACTCCATCTCTGCAAATGGAAGTGATTTGAGTTCACTTGACGAAGTTTGTGATCGAAATTGGAAAAGTGTCTAGTGTTTTTTCAGTTTTTGAGTAGATGAACTTACGTGAAACACACATCTTTCCAGTTCTCCTTCTGCTGCATTACTGTCCACAGATCGATGGCCTTCACGTTCATCTCTTTAGCTACCTCTAAACAAGCTTGGGAGTATAATCTCAAGCTCTCATTTGTTCTAACCTCATCAAATTCACTACTGCATTGAAACAAATCACCATGAAAAATTAAGATTAAAGATACCAGACTTTCTTGTAGTTTAAGTAACATTGTAAAAAAAACTTTTGAGTAACATTACACGTGAACTAATCAAATATTATTGACACGATAACTCAATCCGGCTTTTAAATTTGACTCAAAATATTTAAATCCGGCTCAAATTTAAATTATTGGTTTGTATAAGATTTAATTGATTCGAGTCAAATTTAAACTAAACTGATTTGGTATGTTAGTAATATTTAATTAGATTATTCGTATACTTTTTAGAGAAAATCTTTATAAATATGAAACACACGTGATATGAACATAACACGTGAATCAATCAAATATTACCGACAAAATGACTCAATTCAGCACTTAAATTCGGTTCAAACCCTAAAATTGAAGACAATAGCTCAAAGGTACTTCAGAAATTGGAGAATAACATTCAAAACAAGCACTTACATAGATTTACGAAACTGTTCCTCATTGATAGGAGGTGCACTGAGAAAGATAATCCGAATATTCTCCGAGAGGCTCTGAAATTGTAGAGTGGTATTAAGTACACATAAACAATAATAACAATAACAATAACAACTCCGCTGAAATGCAGTGTCTAAGAGGTCCCAAACCATAATTTTCAGGGAATGTATATTCCTGTCAAACTCAACAACTAGCAGAAGTGATAAAAAATAACATAAAGAAGCCATTAAAGCAACCTTGAGATGTTTAGCAATCTTCCTCATGTTTTCAGAGTATTCATTGAGTGGTACATGAGGTCCAAACCCAGTTGGGTGAGGATGGGTTGAGTCATTTCCACCAAAGTAGACGATAACAAGTGAGGGTTGAATTGGAGCATCCTGGAATGGAATACAAAGTAACTCAAAAAAGGAACATTTTAATGGAAATCAACTTGATTTAAAGGGAAAATTGAGTGTCTACCTTTGGAAAGATTTGATCTATAACCTGAAGTGCACGAGCTGAATTCCAACCTAAATATCCTCTCAAGAATACATCTGCCTGTACTCATGGTAACAAGAGACGATTATGGAGTTAACAATATCTGAAAGACGTAGTAACATAAATTGGGAAATCATTGTCCTGTTTAGATCAATCAAACAAACCATAAAAGGAAAGTTTGTTTGATACATGTCAATGCTCCAAAACAATCAAAACCTGTGTAGTAAATTCATAAATATAGTAATTCCTTAGAAATTTATAAGTCGAATTGTTCCACTCCAAAAATGATCATAAGAATGATACGAGATATATACAAAGATAAGATTCATAACTCGATACGATACCCGGATCGAATTTCTCCCTAAGACGCGTCATAACTGTGACATATTTCTACTACCATGAACAAGCAAACCCAGAACCAGAAATCCACTCCTTTATCTCTTGACACTCTGAAACTCACTCGGATCTTTAACATCACATTGAACAAAAACCAAGTTGAACACAATAAAAAATGACTGTAAAAGTAAAGTGAAACACACACATACACATATATATAATTTTAGTTGAAAGATAATGTCTAATTATATATGAATTCACTTGAGCCTGATCTGATTTTTCTCTAAAACCCATCACATATGACATATTTCTAATGCCATAAACAAGCAAAACCCAGAATCAGAAATGGACTCTCTTATCACTAGAAACTCTCAAACTCTAATGCCATAAACAATCAAAACCCAGAATCAGAAATGCACTCTCTTATCACTAGAAACCCTCAAATTCACCCAGATCTTTGATATCACGTTGGAAAAAAGAACAGAAGGAACAAGGTGTAAAGAAGCATGAAAGAGTTGGACCTTTCGAGAGTAGATTTCTGAGAGCATAGCACCCCAACCATCGTGACTATAACTGAACTGAACAATGGAGGATCCAAAGAGAACGAATTGTGGTCTTGCAGAACCAACCATTATTGCCACTTGCTTTGTTTCGTGACGAGTTTGGATTGGTCCCAAGTCACCACCTCTCGCTCTCTCTCTCTTCTTGCAGCATGCGTACACCAAAGTATTTATAGTAGCTGAGGCTGACACATGGTGTTCAGTTGGAGAACCTAGTCCTTTGTCTTCTGTCATCTTGGTAGGTGGTAACTAGCACATTACCATCTGAACACAATCACGTTCCAGACTCCAAATCACATTTTTTTAAAAAAAAAAAACCACTTTGTCCACAATTGGATAAATTAAAAGTAAAATCCAGCTTGCCCATGCAATGCATATTAAAGTCTTCATCGTAATTATCACATCCAATCTGAAGTCCCGTATTGAAATGGAATCTAGAAAAGTCTAATAATACAAAACCTTACTCTTACATAATAGAGAGATTATTTTCGGTGACAATGCATAGTCAAGTACTAATCAATAATCACAATATTTTAATATAACTCCAACTAATTATTATTATTATTATTATATAAAAGTGTTTAAGATTATGAGAATTTTTCAATACAATGTCAAATTTTTTAAAATTTTTGATTTAAAAATTAAAAATTAAAAATTTATACAGAACAAGTCGAAATATTATTTTTGTTGATGTGGTTACCAGATGGATGTGCCGCGTGACATTTGTTGGACACGCCACTTCAATAAAAAGTCCAATGTTTTAAAAATTATATAGGAAGTTAAACCGATTAGATAAAAGATTTAAGATTTAAAAGATACAATTGAATAAGATTGAAGAATTTGAAATAAGATTGAAGGAGATCGACCTTAGTTTAAATTTTAACTGAAAAAATACTGTTAAATAAAGATTAATTAGTTTCTTTTTATTTGTAAAAATCGATTAATTTACAAAAATCGACCGATTAATTAATAAATTAGTTAATTTTTAATAACAAGAGTTATTAAAATAAATCGAACTAAAAAATTAGTTAGTTCAAAATTTTTACTGTTAAACCATCGTTAAATTAAAATTCATTATTAAATTTTATTTTTATTTAATGATGAATTTTATCTTTAACGAGGATAAGATCTTTTGATCTGATTATAATGTTTTTATCATGATTCATTAAATCTCATCCACATATTTACGTGGATCTCACAAAAATATATGGGTGAAATTTAATCAAACATGGTTAACATATCGTAATTGAAATAGAAGAACCTCACGTAAATGTGTGGACGAGGTTTAATAAATCAGTACCTCACGTGGGCTGTTAAGGTATTACTTTCTTCTTTCCTAAACAGTCAAAACAATACTACTGCAGGAGGACAGAGACGACAAAACCTTCCTGGTCGATAGTATTTGGGTGGCAGAGTCAAATACAGACTAGATTCATCGTTCATGTGGAAGTTACCAATTCATACTCAACTTCATTTGGTGAGATCAAATCAAGAAGTTGAAAGCAAGACATGATGTTGTGACTGTTTTTGGTTACTTGGTTAGAATTACAACATATATCAAAATAAGGGTTGATGTTATAGTTGGATACAAAAAAGGGGTATCTAATCATAATCCGACTCCACTTTACCTAATGATCAAATACAACTCTTAATCTATTTAACGATCGAGTTAAATTACGGTGAAACGGTCATTTAATATAGTATGATAGCTTTTGTGACCAAGTGGTCATGAGTTCAAATCCTACTACTCACCTACTTATTATTCAACATAAGATAGAGTTAACATATGCAAGTTTCAAGTCCAAAAAGTTTTCACTTGACGGAATGTGTTAGTCAATATATAAAACTAATTAAATTGACCTCACACAACAGCGATGAAACGGTCATTTAACATATTTATCGTATCAATAATATTTGATTAATTTACATATAATACTCGTACTATTTACGTTTCATCATTAATTTTTAATTAAATATTAAAAATAAGTTTTTATGAAAATTAAAAATTGAAAAATCCATAATTTTAAAAATTAGAGTGATTATAAAATTTCTTAAATCACACGAGAAATTTATATTTTTTTACTTTTCTAATTAATTTTTAACAATAAAAATTATTAAACTAAATTAAATTATAAAATTAAAAACTGAATTAAAATTTTTACCTGTTTAAAATTTTTATTATTAAATTGGTCGGTTGGTTTTAAAATATTGATAATATTCAAATTTAAGTAAAAATTCTAAATACATTTCAACTCCTACCAACCACACGTTGTAGGAAATTAAATTATATAATATTAGGTGGGTATGATTAGAAAAGGTTTGATCATTGGACTGAGTCCATCTCTCTCTTGGCCTGTCCCTTCTTGCTTTGTTTGTCTATGGCTTTTAAACGTGAATGCACCTTTGTCCGCAACTGGAATGATTGATGTCGTCAATCGTACTATGGTGGGATTATTATAAACAATAATTTGGATTCTTTGATGTTTGTACAAAAGAATAAAAGTCATGCACCTCTCCTTTGAAACAAACAAAATTATAAAAATTCAGTTCGGCCTAATTTTGACTCGGGTTGATCGAATAAGGTATAGGTTAAAAGTGGTCAGCCCGATTAAGTCATAGGTTGAAAAGGTTAAAAGTGGTCAGCCCGATTAAGTCATAGGTTGAAATTATTTCAAAAACACGTCGTTTATGATATTTTTTAAAAGATGTTATAAGATGGGTGAGATTGGTTCAGTCGCCGTGACTTGTCGGGTAAAGGCCATTGACATGAGTGATTTTTGAAGAATTTATTTTTAATTTTTAATTTTTTAAAATTTTTGTTATTTTAGACTTTAGTTAAACTATGAAGGCAAACACACATATAAGATGATATAAAATATAGACTAATTAATTATTGTTTATATAACAATTCAACTT
>JAOQMP010000004.1:36149444-36166510 GCA_027563575.1 Erythroxylum pedicellare | reverse complement strand
TTATAAGGTCACGGAGGCATACTGATAAGGACTTTAGGAGAGCCACACCCCAAAAGCTAGCTTATGAGAGTAGTGAACCCAAAGTTCTTATAAATCCCATATCAACTTTGTATTTAATCAATATGGGATTCAAGTCCTATGTCTTGCAATTAGATTAAACCGTAACATTATGATACCAATTAATAAGGACTTTAGGAGAGCCACACCCCAAAAGCTAGCTTATGAGAGTAAAAAGCCCAAAGTCCTTATAAATCTCATATCAACTTAGTATTTAATCAATATGAGATTCAAGTCCTATATCTTGCAATTAGATCAAACCGTAACACATACATCAATAACCCTCTTCTGTGCATGGAGTATGTTGACTAAATAATTATTATAAAAATTAATAGTTTTATCCTAAATAACTTTAAGATAAATTGAATTTTTAATAATTTTAGAATAGATATAATTACTTATTAATTGCCTAACCTTTTAAAAAATTTCAATTCAATTCCTAAATTTTTAAAATTTTCATAAAATATAATATAAGGGGTTATAATATAATGTAGTGTAAATTTGTTTATCATTTTACATTTTATTATAAACTTCTCAAATCAAAGGTTTTTTATTTTTACCGTTTAAGATGAAATATAACGTAATATGAAACTCTCTTCTTCTATCTTATTAATAGGATGTCAATCAGTCGGATCGGACTGCGCTCATGTTTGAACATATATTTTCAGGCCCATGCCAAGCCTATTAGGCCAACACCTTTTGACTAAAATTGGGCTCCACATAAGGTGTTTTAAACAAACATCTTCTCTACGCCGTGTGATCATCGTACACCTAATCACTTCCCGTGGACCTGAGAACAGAGAATCAGAGAACGGCTAGGCACTCGTGCCCGCAAAACGAAACTTACAAGATCGGCTCAGTTCTATTTCTGTATTTGCCTTATCTCCTCTCTTTCAGACAACCTCCAAATTTTCAATTTCCCAGCATGAGAGAAAACGACACATACGTCGTGTCATTTCGAACCGTAGCGGACCTCAGAACGTCGACGTGCAAGTTCGCTCAGAGCCCGAACCACGAGCCTCTTCTACACAGCGCGAGGCTCTGCCGCGGAGTTCGTGACTACGGCGGTTTTGGAAATTTCGCGGCGTTTTCGATGGTGGTCAAAGGAGAGAGAAACGAATTCGCCCCGAGCACGGCGCAGCTCTTGAAGCATCCGTTGGCGGTTCTCGCTTACGTCCCGAGAGATGTTGCGATATTCGTCGCCGGCGCCATCGCTGGAGCCGCAGCGAAGACCGTCACAGCTCCTCTCGACCGCGTGAAACTCCTTATGCAGGTGGTGGTTGTTCCGTTATCTGTAAACATCATCATTCGTCACGTTTCTTGTGTTGTTTGTTTTGACATTTAGTTCGACCGACGCCGTTTCGGACTTTATTCTGTGTCTATGTAGAAAAAGAACAGTTCTGTTTCTTTATGCACAATTTTCTTGGAATTTGAGTTCTAATCTGTAAAGTGACTCGACTTGTGTTGCAGACACATGGAGTGCGTGTTGGGCAAGAAAGTGCTAAGAAAGGAATTGGTTTCATAGAGGTGTGTTATGGTTGAAACTGAGTGGAAGTTGGTTTGCATGAAGGTTTCTTTCCACTCAAATTCATTTCTTGTTCCTTAGTTCCAAGTTGTGTATATTATTATATTAATGGAGATGTGTTCCTTCTAAGCAAATTGCAGGCCATTACAATGATTGGGAAAGAAGAAGGGATTAAAGGGTACTGGAAAGGGAACTTTCCTCAGGTCCTTTTCATGCTTCAGACTCTGCATTCATTGGAATGTGAATTTGAAAATTAATTGTGTTCAGATTTTAGTCTCCTGAGTTTGCATTTATGATAAACATTTCAGGTGATACGGATCATACCATACAGTGCTGTCCAGCTCTTTGCTTATGAGACATACAAGGTAACGGTGATTAATCAATCCTTTGGAGGGTGTGGAAGAAGACTATACTTTACAGATTCTTGACTGATATCTCACTTCTGAATAAATAGAAACTGTTCAGAGGAAAGGATGGTGAGCTCTCTGTAATTGGAAGACTCGCAGCAGGTGCTTGTGCAGGCATGACATCCACTTTTGTGAGTGCCACAGTTAGCTTGAGTTCGGAATATATCCTAATGTAGTTGTTAAGTTTCGGGTACTATATTGAGGAATATTAATCTGCTTTTCATGCTTTAGTAGATATCTTCCTTTGCTATTCATCTTTATATGTTTAACTGTGTGTATATCTCAACATACTATTTGTTACATAGACAGTTAAGTTAATTCAGAATATATGCTAAAGTAATTGTTAAATTTGGGGTAATATATTAAGGAGTGTTGATCTGCAAATCTTTTCATGCTTTAGTATATTACTTCTTTTGCTATTCATCTTTATATGTTTAACTATGTGTATATCCGAGCATACTATGTGCTACATAATAGTGAACTCAATTTGGATCCCATATTAAATGTCTTATCTCTCTAGGTAACATATCCTTTGGATGTCCTACGATTACGTTTGGCAGTTGAACCAGGATACCGAACAATGTCTGAGGTATGACGTGCTACATAAGCTTTTATCATGGTTAGAGGATCAGGATTCTGTAAAATTCACTTCAATGATTTCTGCAGATCGCTTTAAATATGCTCCGAGAGGAAGGAATTGCATCTTTTTATTATGGTCTTGGGCCTTCTCTTCTTGGCATTGCTCCATATATTGCTGTAAACTTTTGTATTTTTGACTTGTAGGTTCTCTAGTTCCATGACTGTTTTTCTTTTATGCTATACATATTTCCTAAGTACTTTTAATTATGAAGATAAAGAGCATTGTGAGAAACACTTGCCCTCTTCGTATAACAGGGTGAAAAAATCATTGCCAGAGAAATACAAGGACAAAGCTGAGTCATCTCTACTAACTGCTGTAGTATCTGCTGCTGTTGCAACACTTACTTGCTATCCTTTGGACACGGTGAGAAGACAGATGCAAATGAAGGGTTCACCATACAAGTCAGTTTTGGATGCCTTTCCAGGTAACTAGAAATAATTTGCATTTGTTGAAACTTCCTTTACAGGATGTCTCCATGGCTCTAGTTGTACTTTATGCTTATCAACTTTTTTGATTGGGAAAATGAATGAATCAGTCTTGGTCGTTTGTAACAAGTTGCTTGTGGTGAAACAGAATTTGAGAGTTGGGACCTTAGATAGAGGCTAAAAACCGGCAGAAAGTGACAAAGAGAGAGACTGAGAGAAAGAACTAAGTTAATATTCAGCCCAGCATCTAGAATCAATTATTGTGTTTACGTGACTTTGTATCTTCGGTAATGTATTTGGCCACATAATTGGGTATCCAAGTTTGAAAGGCTACATTTTCCTTTTCTCATTTTCTACTCTATAAGGTCCTTGGCTGCCTGATTCCTCATCATCTAACTCTAAAATGGAAAGCTTTGAGGCACAACTAGTACTGGTTCTGGGAGAGTTTCTCTATTTTTCTTGTAAAGGATGTGGTGAAGTTTCAAGAAAAATTCCAAGTCAGGCTTCTGAAGTTAGATTGCGTTATACTGGTTCTTAATTATCCAATCTTTAGATGTTATTGGGTGGATCCAAGATGAATTTGCCTGAAATGCCTTGTTCGTGGATTTTAAATGACTCAGGAATCATCGAGCGTGATGGAGTAATAGGCTTGTATAGAGGTTTTCTTCCCAATGCATTGAAGAACCTACCAAGTAGCAGGTTTGCTTATAGTCTTTTTTCATCATCTTCGTTCATGTAGGTTCATATGTCCCTAAAAATGATTGATTGGTCAATCAATAAGATTATCCTCCAAGAGTGTACTTCATCTTTTGCAGCTTTCAGAATATCATAGTTTTGTTTATTTAGATACTTGACATCTGAAAATGGTGATTATAGGAACTATGTGTATGAGCATGTTTGTTATGATTCTCATTCTTCTCTGGAACATACAGTGTTTAGGCTCACATAGGGACGCCCCAGCCCGCCGGTTTCAGGCCGGGACCAAAAGGCCACCATTTTAGTAAGTTATGTCAGAATAATGTTGTTTTGCCTGAACTGGGTCAGTCCTTCCAAATTCGGACCAGTCCGAGCTCAATCTGCCATCTCTAGGTTCAACTGCAGCAATGCCTGTGTTCTAGCTACTTAATGCACAATTTCTTTATCTGATGGACAAGACACTTTCAGTTCTCCTTTGATTGATAAGTTCTTAATCCTCCATTTTCTACTGCAGCATACGGCTTACCACGTTTGACATGGTTAAACGTCTCATCGCAGCGAGCGAGAAGGAACTGCAAAGAATCGTAGATGAGAACTGCAGAAGACGAAGCAAGAAGACCGATGTTTGATTGATGATTCCCAGTCTGAGACGACCCATTGTATGATTTTTGGCCCATTTTTTCACAGCCTATTTTTGATAGGATGTGCCTATTGTTGTAACAGAATGAGGAATTATGTGTCTGTTGTAGGAAATTATGTTCTTGTGCCAACCTTGTTCTGTTATGATATTGTTGTGTCAGTAATGCTTGTGTTCTAAGAGCAAAATCTACATTCAATTATCAACTCTTCATGTGCTATTGGTTAAGCTTAGTCATTAAGTGATATAAACAAACGGTATATGTGGTCTCTTTGGGGTAAACCAAAAGAAATATCTAACACTAGTCATAGCAAAAAACTACTCAACGGACTTGGGTTCGGATTCGGGTTTAAGAGACTCAACTGTCATCGTCGCTTAATACCTCTAACGGACTTGGGCTCAAGTTTAAGAGGCTTAATGTCAATTTAGGGATGACAAAATTTGCTCTGTCCAGTTTGAGAAATAGCGAGTTTGTAAAAAATAGATTTTTAAGCTTGACTCGGTCTTATGTCATTATTAAATCTAATTGTCATACCTATTTAATACACAAATTAATATAATATATAAATCAAACTTGTTCCAACATCATAAGTAGGAACTAAGATATTAAAAAATATAATGAAGGAATTATAAATTTAAAAAGTTGAAAGAATAAATTGAAAAATATTTTGTATTTAATATAATTAATAATTATGTTAAAAATAAATATTTTATACCATTTTAATAAGTTAAATTATTAAATCAAAATTTAGACTATTTTCAATCTTGATTATAAATAAAATTTAAGCTTTAATTGTGTAAAATTTAAAAATTATTTTATAAAATTTAAAAAATCAAACCAATAGTTTCCCATTTAGGTTTGGCAATCGGGTCCAACTCGATCCAGTCTGGTTCAGAGTCAATGGGCTAGGCCAACTTTGAATTCTAGCTGTTCAGAGTCAACGGGCTAGGCCGACATCTATTATAAATGATATTGTTTTCTGGTTTTTAATTTAAAAAATAAAAATGGGCTGGATGGTTGGGTCAAGTCGGGCTACGGGCTGTTCGATTCTGTTAGGCTCAAGTTCGAACTAGGCTACATTGGGCCTGATCGGGCCCAGCCCACCCCTAGTGCCTTTTGACTGTTTGGTTGGGTCAGCTGATTCCGTTTTCTGTTTACTCGTAGACTCATGTGAGTGGTTCAGGCCTGTCGAAGATAAAAGAGATGCTCTACATACTACATTTTACGGTTAAACATTTATACGTCCAATACAGTTTGGTCTTCGAAGTTCAAACCTCTCCAACATTAGCAAGAAAGCCTCTGTTCAAATGTCCAGTGCTCTGCAGCTATCGTTCCCGGCGCGAGCTTTCGAGTATTCGAGAAACTGCAGGGCAAATCGAGCTCTCGGATTTCAGAGTCTCCAGTCATCCGTACGGTCCGTTCATCGTGAAGGAGAAGAGCAGGAGGCGAACATTGAGAGGTTCCAGTCTCTTACTTGTACTTTCGGTTTGTTTGTTGAGGAAAAATATGGAAGAGCGGAAGTTTGCGGGTTTTTAAAAGCTGTTTGGATCTTTACAAGTTTTATGTTTACAGTTTCTTTTGGCAACTGTAAAGACGCTGTTAACTACGGGCTTGATTTGGTCTACTTCTTGCAGGAGGACTCGGTGTGAGCAGCAAGTCATTTTGGTGGAAAGATATGGAAACGGAACCGTGAAAAGGTCTTTTGCTTGTGTTTGTTGGATTCTCGTGTTTAACTTGCAATAGATAACGAGCTTTAGGCTTGAGTTTCTTGATTTAAGTAGAAGCTGTCTGCGATGAAGTGTGTGTTTAGAGGTTAGGTTGGTTGTTTGACAACAGGTACGTTGTAGATGATGAGTCAGGATTCAAGACATTCTTCGAGGATTCGGTAAATAATCGGTTCAAGGAATTGAATCATTCCGACTCAGAGCTGTCTTGGCTTCCAAATATTGTGAAGGATTTTATCTTACCTGCAGGTTTTCCAGGTGAAAATGTAGTTTTATCATGTTTTTGCTTCATCATAATATCATTATGTTCGAAATCTCTTTTCATCTTACACATTTTACTGACTTTCCATAGCTGCAAGTGATTTTATGTTGCACTGATTGAGATGGGGTCTATGATATCGATAATTTACATCACTAAAGATATTGTGAAGACATATACTTCGTTATAATGCAATGTTGAAATTTCTTTTTTTGGCATTGTTCTGTAGTTGTTGTATAAGTTGTTCTAAATGTTAAGTGATTTTTTCACCACAATAGCTTCAACTGTTTTGTGAGGCCAACTTAATTAGTTTTATATATTCACTAACATACCCCCTCAAGTGAAAGCTCTTTGGGCTTGAAACTTGCACAGACTCGCTCTACCTTGTGCTGAATAATAAGTGGGTGGTAAGATTTGAATTTACGACCACTTGATCACAAAAGACTCTGATACTATATTAAGTGACTGTTTCACCACAATAGCTTAAGCTGTTGTGTGAAGCCAACTTAATTGGTTTTATACATTCACTAACACTAAAGATTAAAGACTCTTTGTGTTGAATTCACAACATTTAACTGTCTTATGATTCTTTGAATGTAGGATCAGTTTCGGGTGACTATTTGCAGTACATGTTGTTGCAGTTCCCCACAAATGTTACTGGATGGATCTGCCACACATTAGTCACGTCAACTCTCCTAAAGGCATGTCAATCTAACTCAGGCCGTTACTTTGGCTTGGGTATGTTTTCTAGGAATCAAGCTTTTCTTGACAGTTTACACTTTTCTGGGCACTGGGAACTTATCAAATTTCCCACAGAATGTGGTCTTTTCATGAACTAATTTCACATAACCATTGCAGGCTGTTGGCGTTGGCTCTTTTACAGGAACTTCTGCTGCCGCTGCTGCTGCTTCCATCAGGTAATATACCACTACACAAGTCTTCTAGTACATAGTGGATGTTACATATATCTTTGATTGTATTAAATTATAACCGTAATGATTTCTCCAGATGGGTGTCAAAGGATGGCATTGGAGCGCTAGGGAGGTTAATCATTGGTCTGAAACCCTGAAAAGACTTTCAACTGAAAAATATAATAAAACAATGTTTAGCATCGAGTGTATATGTTACTATTTCTCTTTTCTTTAGGTGGAAGATTCGGAAATCTTTTTGATGATGATCCAAAACAGTGGCGTATGTATGCAGACTTCATTGGCAGTGCAGGGAGGTCTGTCCACAAACTTTTTGTTTGATTCTTGGAATATTAAATTTGCTTACAAAGACGAAGCCAGGAGGAATCTCTTATTCTATTTTGCAGCATCTTTGATCTAACCACCCAAGTGTACCCTGCCTACTTCCTGCCATTGGCTTCTCTTGGAAATCTTACCAAGGTTAGACGGTATTTGCCTCATTGTTTGCTCATTTCCTTTATCATTTTGATAGACGGGGATAAACTAGTAAATAGTAGCTGATCTATTGGGTGTTAAGACTTCCGGTTGTTTACTTAAGGCTATCAATTAACAGGCTGTAGCAAGAGGCCTGAAAGACCCCTCATTCCGTGTAATTCAAAATCATTTTGCCATCTCAGGAAATCTTGGAGAGGTAGCTGCAAAGGTAGAATTCTACTTCTCATAATCATAAAATAGTTCATCAACCCAAATCACCTCTGTATGATACTTCTAAAGAACCAGATGAACACAATGTACTTTCACATGAGAATTCATACAAGGTTGACGTGGTGAAGTATTTACGTTTCTTTTGATTCTTATGATGCTTTAGTTGTGCATGCAATTGTATTAAATTTGGTCGTATATTTTTAGTGGTTTAAGGTGCAAAGATTGTTTAGTTGTGGCCCCTTTCTTAAAAATCTGATATCATATTGGATTATTGGGAGAACCTTTCATGTCTTTCAACTATTATACTGGCGGATTGATAGAAATTGAGTAAGGTTTAGCGATGAATTCAATTTCTCATAAGGTTTAAGCATGAACTCAATCTCATCCTTAGAAGGATGACCGATAGACTTGTATGCTGTAAACAATATTCTCGAATCAATTAGAAACTAATTCTTTCAGGAAGAAGTTTGGGAAGTAGCTGCTCAATTGCTTGGCCTTACTCTAGGCATACTGATCCTGGTACATTTCTGTAGTTCACCAAAGTGAATATTTAAAAGTTATTGATAGTTTGATTTTACTTTAGAAGTAGCACATGCATTAAGTTGCACTCTCTTACTTGTAGGATACACCTGTGCTTGTAAAATCCTTCCCAGTGTTAACATTTACATGGATGAGCACGCGGCTTCTGCACCTTTGGTTACGTTATCTGTCTCTTTCAGTTCTACAGTTTGACACAGTAAGATTGTTATACGATAGAGTTCTATTTTCTCTTGTGCTGAACTTAGAGAATTTCTTGTTGACGAATAGAGTATATTGCATGTGGAATTCATTCATGATTGACAGTGACCTTCCTTCGTACATAAATAAATTAACAAATGAGTACTTTGTTCACTTCATAGGAATGGGGATTTAGAATGTTGAGAGAAGACAAGCTGATATCTGGGATGCAATTACTAATGTTTCCATTCTGGTTTTATTTTGTATAGATAAATCTCAAGCGTGCTCGTTTACTGGTGAAATCGCACATCTTAAACTCTGTTGTTTTAGGTAACATTGTACCTTTTCAATTTCCTTGTTGGTGTCTAACATTTTGTCTTATGAGATTATCAAAATTAAGTTGGTATGATTGTTCAGGATGTGTGGATTGCAACAATGAAGAAAATATTTTATCATGGGAAACGTTCACGAAGCCACGGATTATATTTGGTGTACCATTTGAGGTGATGCTTGGCCGTGAGATAAGAGCTGCAAAGGTGTGCTTGCATTTACCCTTTTAATGTTACTTATTGGAGAAGAAAAATCTGAAAGCTTTGAACCAATAATCAACCCAGTAAAAATAATAGTTTTCCTTTTGGAATTTTGGCAAAGCATTCAAATTTTACCTTTGGAAACACAAATCTTGATGCGGGCGTTGTTCCATGATAATATCTTTTGTTTTTCGGAGTAGGTAAAGACACTGCTTCAACTGTATGCAAAGGAGAAATATGTTCTTGTTGTTAATCAACAGAAAAAAGAATTTGAGGCCTTTGTTTCTTTCAAGGTATCGCAAGCAAAAATAACTAGGGATTGCACAACTTGGTTTGGTTTCCAAATACTTATGTGATGATTTCACATTCTCTCAAAAAAAAAAAAAAAAATTTAAATGCAGGTGGGTGCTACAAGCATGTCTGTCTTGCAGAGTGTCTGGCAGGCTCATTGGTTACACGCAAATTGGGAAAATTCTGCTGATGTCTTTGATCAGCTTACTCAAAGCCTACTAGCGATGGAAGCTAGGTTTGAAGATTTCATTCTGCAGTTGGACTTAGCTGGTTGGAACACAAAACAAATTAATCTTAAGGTTCCATGTGAAATTTCTATCAATGAACTCTACCCTGCTTGATTCATTTGATCTTTGATAATCTCATGTCCAAACTATACTCTGCCTGAAACTGTGACCCATTAACCAACATAAGTATGCAACTGGTGTTGTTCTAGTCACTGGAACGCTCCTTGAGCAGGTCCAGCTACATGTTTGGCCCAAGTGAAAATTGAAATTTGTCTTCGCACGCCAATTTTGCTGGCTGGAAGTTTTACAAGTTTCTTGCTGGAAGAAGGCTGAAACGCCTTGTACGAAACTAATGAACCTGTAGTTGACTTTCTGATGTCTGAATTCTTTTCAATTGTGTGCAAGTCTTGTAGAATTACGCGATCCGGCAAAAGCTGAAATTGTATACAACAGTCAAGCTACGAAATAGACAACAAAAGGGTTAGAGTCTATGGCTCACTCTTTTCCTAAACTCTATTATCTGGTTTCTGCATGTGTGCACATTCTATTTTGCGACAAAAACTTGTACACTAGATTGCTGCTTAATGAAGTGAAGCGGTGGCATGTCCCAGTCCCACAGTTAAAACCAGTGGCGTGTCCGGCCTCTGACAATAAACGCTCACAGACACCTCGGGATTGAATTGAAATGACTTGAAAGCTATACATGAATTGGCCCGACCCAGATGGGCTTCATTCGCATGAAGGTACGAGACAAAGCCTAATTCCTTGTGAAACTGTTTCTTGTTAAAAAACTAGACGTGTCTTATGTGCAGACAATTTGAATTGATGGAATAGACTTATTTAAAAAGAAAAGGCTCAGGAGAGCCTTCCTTAAGTTGTGCCTGAAACATGCTTATGCACGTAATTTGAGTCAAGGTTTAGAGATTCTTTACTAAAATACACAAGGAGCAAGTGTCCATCTCTGTTCTCGTTTTACATGACCTTTTTTAACAGTATCTGTCTTCTACAGTGCTACTACTGTTTCCTATAACTTAAAAAATCTTTGCCGTTTTCGTTAATCCACGGTTTGTGTTGTGTCGGTACTGCAAGCAACTAATTTGTTGCTTCTTGCTTTACAACTATTGGCTGGAGGTTGGCTTGTCATAGTCGCTTGCATCAATAATTTAAGGTCTAGTATATCTCTCCAGTATTCTTTTGTCTTCAATCTTTCATTTTTAACTCGGCCGTACCCTTCAAGATTCGCCTGTGAAAATGATCATAAAATACACAAACCAATTAAGAGAAACTGTTGCCGTTAGGGGTTATTCAAGCAGTTTAGATTAAATTTTCAATAGCATTTTAGTTTAAAAGGTTGAACTTTCGAGTAAAGTTGAAGGGTTTGTAATTCACTTTTACCTTAAAAAAATGATAGTTGAGAATAAAAAGACATCAAAACTCTTAAGTATCTCAATTTAAACTTAATTTTGGATTTGATCTTACTTGTTCGATAAGGGGTTTAACTTAGATTCATAGTTTACCAGTTATTAACTATTTAAAAGCGTATGCATTTGGTTGTTTTTAAAAGCAACAAAGAAGACAAGAAACACATGTTTAGCATACCCCTTAAATGGCAGAATGCGTAACTATACAAAACAATATAAAGGAAAAAGATTTGCCCTACCACCAAGTTGCTGCTTCTATTTCTGATCTACTTAAGCTGATAGAATCTTTTTATGTCACCTAGAGAATGATGATACATCATATCGTACGAGTTTCTGAACATATGGATCATTTTCTGCTGTGATTATCAAAATCTCTTGATGAAATTACCTTTTATCTTCTGCTATAGTTGCACTTAATCGGAAGAAGCCAAGTTTTCCTCCACATTCCTTTTAGTACAAGTCTTTTGGTCACTTTCATATAGTTTTCTAGTGTTGTGCCCAATCACCAACTGGACAAGTATTCCTTCTCAATTGATACTGAGAAAGAAAATAGCTATCCATGCATATATCTAAATATTTACATCCTTATTCTTTTCAGATCAAAAATAGCCTCCCCATTAATTACAGGTAAAGTTGTGTACTACTGAACTTCTTTAAATCTCGCATATTTGTGAAATTTTTATTGGATTATTGTGATTGTTATTAATATTGTCTTTTTAACATGTCGGATTAGAGTAGGATTATGAAATTTTTTTCTTCATTTGAGTCCAGCTCAATGAGTATATTAATCAATTATGATGTAAATATTAAATAAGATAATATTATTTTATTTGAATTAATTTAAAAGAGTTCAAACTAATGTTCTTGAATTTATATGTGTTAAGCCAAAATTACCATCCTAGGGTGACATGTTTTTTTTTTTTTTGCCCACGAGATATCCTAGAAGGGTCCCAACTATAAGAAGACACCTTTAAGCCATTCACATTCAGACTAATTGAGGTGGTGAGAACCTGTCTTGTCTACTGAATTTACCTATTTCAATTGTTGATTGTTTTTAGCATATTATCTTACAAAAGCAATCTTCTTTGCACCTATTTTTTACTTAGTAGAATTGGTAATTAATAGGGTTACTGTTAGATCAATCACAATAATCAAAAAATAAGTATGAAAATTACAAACATACAGAGATTTACGTGATTTACTAAGATTTGGTTACATCTACGGGGCGACTAATGTTTTTATTTATTTGTTAATTGTTTTACATCAGTACATTAAGAGAATAGAACATATTTATACGTGAGTTTGATGTAAAATCCAAATTAAATTATCAGGTTCCATATCTCAGCAGTTACTGATTCTAGTGGATAGCTATCAAGAGTAGAAGACAGAATTCTAGTCGATCTAGCTTAAAATAATTAGGAAATAGTCAATTATTTATCATATGGAGACAGTATCTTATCCACCATAATACTTTAATTTTTTAAGCTTGACCATCGTTTAAACAATAGCTAAGCATCTCAATTTAGACTAAACAATTTCAATACAAATCCTTCCTTATATAAACCCTTATTTTAATGTATCAATAGTCTCTATCTTTTGGTAAAATACTAAATAAACGTTCTTCATCACACAATAAGCATAATTATACTCATAATTATCTTTTAGGGTGTACATTAGATAAAACAATATTTTAAAAATCATAATCCTAAGATAAGGGTGTAACGTTTATGTCGATTCTTCTGAAGTGATAGAAAATTGCCTGTATTGGGGGTCGTCGACCCATGGGCAAATGTTTGCAGATGCAACCATGAACTAAATCAGATCGAAAGATTGAGATGTTGATGGTTAGCAAAACATAAAAAATTAAACTAATAAAACAAGAGGTTTAAAATTTAAAAATTTTAATTAATATTAAATTATCATAAAATCGATATATAGTAAAGATTAAATAAGATTGAAGAAAAATACTTTCTTCTAAAAAATTGAATTTTAATTAAATAAGACACTAAAATAAAAAATAATTGACTTATTCTGATTTTTTAAAGTAAGTTAATTTACAAAAAATTGGCTGGTTAATTACTTAATTAATTAATTTTTAATAACAATAATTATTAAGTTAAACTTAATAAAAAATTAGTTAGTTCAAAATTTAATTTTTGTATATAATATTTTGTAAATAGTATATTTTAAATAAATAATTTAATAAATTCTTCTTTCTAATTAAGTTTACTTAGATAAAGCCGAATTTAAACATATCAAATCTACTATTTCAATTAATTTGTTTTATTAAATTTTATTTATATATTTATATAAGATTCATATAAATATATAATTTTATTTATTAAAATATTTTATATTATTTTTTAATTATATTGTTATTTTTCTGTCACATTTACTTACGAGTTTCTCATAAAATATGATGGAAACTTATTTAAGAAGATCTGATAAAGAGCCTAAAGGTCCGTTTCTTCACCAATAACAACACGTAGCGCTTTTGATCTTCCACCACAAGTGGGGCCAGCGCCTAACGGTTGGGCCATACCGTGCATGCTCTCCACGTGTGAGAGATGCTTCACTCTTATCTCACAAGTGTTTATGACGAAATTCCCAAAAAAAAAAACAAAAGGTCTCCATGACGACAATTCTGTACTCTTTATCCTCACGCAAGAGGCATATAGTCTCCATACTACCACATCATTGCTGTAGATCACCATCCAATAGGCTTCACTGTGAGGTAAGAAAAATCACTGACATGAGAGCAATAGAAATATCGGGAAGAGGTGAATTTATAAATTATCTGACCTCTAAATTTCTAGGCAAAATATGAAGGGTATCCTGGTAAATTCATATGTTATCTCCGTATCGACATTAAATATGATAACAGAGGACACAGGGATGTCCATAACTAAACAGTGTTGGACTTGGACAGTGTTACTTGTGTTTCAAGCGAAATAGCTCACGCCCTTCATGTCTACCAGTTTCTAGTTTAATCCGAACTGGGTTTGGGTCGATTTCCCAAAGGGTCATCTTTTTGTAATGTTTTGAGTTTTTTTTGTTGGGAAAGAGTTGATCTTTTTTGGAGTTTGATTAATGGGTGAGGTCTGAAAGTGTTAGAAATTGTGGAAGAGAACATAGAAGGAATGCGGAAATCGTTCAAGGACTCTCTTAAGGCTCTTGAAGCTGATATTCAGTTTGCCAATACCCTGTAATTTACTGTCTTTTGGCTCTAGCTTCGTCATGTTTGTTTCTTTTTCTCTGTCATGTCTCCTCTTGGTTGTCTGAGTTCTTATTTTCTCTACTTTTTCTATGAGTTTTACTCTTGTTTGTGTTCGAATTAATTTCTAGTTATTATGATCTAATTGGGGTGATGCGGGTATTTGTTTTGGTTAGGACTCAAAGATGTAGTCTTCGTTTTTTGGTTTGTCTCTTAAAGCATTCGACTCAAATCACTTTGTGGATTGTTTGATGATTGGTCGAGGTGTAAAATTCGATCAAGGTATCTTTTTCTGATATCGAGCCAAGGTCTGCTTGATCCGGGTGTCGGTGAAGATGATTCATGCAAGTTTAGCTCAAGATTTTGTTGTGTCCAGATTGTTTTGGTCTTTTCCTGGTTGTGTACTGGGAGAGAGGGATGATTTTGTAAGAGTGCGAAGATGGGGGCTATAGAAACCATGCTATCTACTAAGCAACCTTGGACTTGTGTCGTTTCTCATTTTATCTTTTTTCTGTTCAGAGGTTCTGTCATTCCCTGCAGATGAATGAAGGACTTGGTAGCTGTGATCATTCCTGAGTTTACTCTTCTGTTATTGTGGTCTTGGTCATAAGCGATCCATGCAAGCTCTTTTTATCTTACATAAGCTTTTAATGAGTATCAGCATTAGACTGTGGTAGATTTTATTTTTGCTAGGAACTGAATTACAGTTAGTAATTTGAGAAAATTGCAGAACCCACCAATAAGTAAGACAACAAATGAACCAAAACCATGTTTGCCTTTTCACTGACATGTCACCTATGACATAGATCCCATGTGGTCTAGCTGAATATTGTATGAAGATGAGAACTGATGTTATTAGATTCTGCTCATGATATCGTTCTCTGCAATTTTTTTGTTGTATAATAGTCACTTTGGTTGTGATAATAACGTACTTTTTACATGTTCTGACACAGGGCTTCCGACTATAATACTGAATACGATGGTGGCTGCCTCCAGATGAGATTGTCCTACAGTCCTGCAGCTCATTTTTTCCTCTTTCTTGTTCAGTGGACTGATTGTCACCTTGCTGGTGCCTTGGGATTCCTAAGGATTCTTATATACAAGGTAATCTGTTTTAAGTAGCAAATATTTAACCTGATCCTAATATAAATATTTATGAATTCTCAAAATGCACCACAGGCATATGAAAATGGAAAGACCACCATGTCCATTCTTGAGAGAAGAGCTAGCTTGAGAGAGTTCTACGGTGAGAAAGTTCGGGTATGTTACTAATTTGTTTGGTCAGTGATCTAGTTCTCAACTCTTTTGAAACCCTCTTGGCAGGTGTAATATTTCCCTCATTAATGCAACTCCAAAGAGGAATTACTGATGTGGAAGACAGGAAACAGAGGGAAATTTGTTCCAAGTTCAGAAAGAAACTTGACATGGACAAAGGAAAACTCTCTGAAATTGATATGGAAAGAGAAGAAGAGTGTGGGATTTGCTTGGAGATTAACACCAAAGTCGTATTGCCAAAATGCACTCATTCTATGTGCATGAAATGCTATCGCAGTTGGTAAGCTAATCTTGCAGCACATGTAATTCACACTTTGCTAGATCTTTAGCCTGTGACCATCCTACTCTTTGTCACTAAATCTAATTGCGTTAAGAATTTCATCTCTTCATACATTCATAACAGCTAATAGGAAAAGTTTCAAGCTTGTTCAAAGTTAAACAAGTTGAAGAGTTCTCCATTTCTGCTTGAATTTAAGTTGTCAATTGGAAAACATTGAAACGTTTTGAAATGTCATCAGGCTTGCAAGGTCTCAATCTTGCCCTTTCTGTCGAGACAGTCTGAAAAGAGTCAACTCCGGTGACCTGTGGTTATACCCCTGCAACAATGAGATTGATGACCTGCCTTCAATCACTAGGGAAAACCTAAAGAGATTGTTCATGTACATTGATAAGTTACCTCTCTTGGTTCCTAGTCCAATGCTTGTTACTCAGGATCCCAGGTCCCTTCAAGGATAGATTGACAAGGTTCCAGATTTTGGTACATAGAATTTGCTTGATTGTGTACATAAATTCTAGTTCCCTCTGGTTCAGGAGTTCATTTTAGGAATTGTCAATACACGTGGGTTTTACTGATAGCTTTGGATCAAAGGTCTAATCTGGACCTAAACCACAACTTTTGTTATCTTTGTTATCATTTATGATCTAAAATGTTGAAAAAACATAATTATTGTAGGTTGAATAGGATGCAAAATGGTATTATTAGATAATATGTGAAGTTAAATTTCAGGGATTAATAAAAACTAATTCTATTTAGGGTTTAATATGTTAATTAATACTATAAATTAAATATGTTTAGATTTATGAGAAAATCCATAGATATATAAGAAAATTGCTTAATGAATATAAAGAAGAAATTAAAATTAAATTCATTCGTTGGTAAGTGAAAATTAGTTATTAAAATGTTTGAAAAAGAAATTGTTTTTATAAATGTTAATAAACATGTTCTTATTTAAAATTATGGATCTTTTCATAATTTTAGATAAACTTAAATAGAAATAAACATTTTTAGTGTTAATGAATATGATTTAATATATATAATTCTTATTTAAAATTATGAATTTTTATAATTTTACAAAGCTTAAATTTAAGTTTAAATACCAACTTATCCTTATAATTTTACTCCAATTT
>JAOQMP010000004.1:36053812-36074972 GCA_027563575.1 Erythroxylum pedicellare | reverse complement strand
ATATCAAAAATAAATATTAAAACATATAACAAAGTAAAATAATATTATATAAATTCTAAAATAAACTTGAAAATATGTTTGTGGGTATTGTGGAAATTATGTCTAAAACATAAGAACAAAAAAGACTAAAAAATAAGTTTATTAATTGAACTGAAAATTCTACCTGAAAAAGCGTTTTTTTTAGAAGCTCCAAATTTTAACTTCTTAAAAATGTATATTTTGACAGTCAAAAAAGTCATATCTATTAAAAAATATTTTTTTATTTTATAACTGAACACTCATTTTTTAAAAAATTAACTTTTGTGTAAAAAAAAGTACTTGTTTACCTTTAAAAAGTCTTTCCAAACAGTAACTTAATTTTCCGTGAAAATAGGGTTTTGAGTACTTAATTAATTTTAGTTGAACTCGAAAGAAATTTCACATAACCTTTTCTAGGGTAGATGTATCTGAAAAACCACTTTGTCATTTAGCAATTTCGTGTACATGGGATGTTGGTTGGTCAGTCACAAGTGCCGGTGGTTCTTACTTTTGCTTTTCCTTTGTTTCAGCAATACTAATATTTGATATTCACATGCAACTATGCATTATTTTATCATAAAGAAAAAAAAAAGGGTAGCTATGAATCTATAAAATTGCAAATTAGCCCTTTAATTTTTATTAAAAAATCAATTAGCACCTTTTAGAATTTTAATTAAAAAATATTTAATATGCATCATATTATAAAAAAATAACAACAACAACCCAGTAAAAATCATATCAGGAAGGTCCAATATATAAAGTATTTATTAAAATATAATTTGTAAATTTGAATTTTATTAATGAAAATTTAATTCAATTATTAAATTGTAATTTCCCCTTGAAATATAGTAAGATTGAGAAAAATACCATTAATTTGGATTCTTAATTATGATAAATACAATAACTTCCATAATTACTATAAACAAATTTAATAAAAACCAAGTACATATCTTGTATAATAAGAAAGTTGATTTGGTATAAGACTCGAATATGTACAATTTTGGAAGTTAAGACATTGATGAAAGGAAGGACCTAACTTGCCTAGTTACTTTCTAATAAATTGTAAATTTCAGTTTGAAACAACCGTGACAAAATATAAATTTTACGGAACTTCAATATCGGGTTTTTTACTTACTATTAAAAAATATAATAAATCCAACTAAATTCTTGTCATAAATAGCAACTAGCTTGTTAAAATGACCGAACATCAAATAACTAAAAAAGTAGGCTAATTGAATGTATCTAGAAGTAGGTATTGCTATCGACTTCCAACTACTTAAGACCACTCCTCACAACCGCCCTTAATTGCCACTAACAAGCCAAGATCCTTAAGTCTCTTACTCTTGTTTACCCTTGAATTGCTAAGTAGTAAAGATGTAGAGGTTGTTGATTGGTGAAACAAGTCATCTCCAAGAGTCCCTTAATCCAAGAAATTGTAATTTTAGGTCAAAATATTATAAAATTACTTTTTTTTTAATGAAAAAACTCGCAATTATTATCTTTAGATGTGTACTAAGTAAATCTCTAGATTGACGCAATATCCTAAAATCACGTTAATTGGGTATTTCGCACTAAACAAGCCTTGTACAATAGGCTCGATCGAGAGAGTGTAAGTAACGGGAATCAAACACAGAACCTTTTGGTCTCATGCTCCTCTACTCCACCAACTCGATCACCTCCTAAAAGTTAAAATTACAATTTACCAAAATATAATCACTTAGAATTACAATTCACCAAAATATAATCACTTAATTATAAATTATTGAAAACTTTCTTTGTAGTTTAAAATTTTTAAAGAAAAATCTAATAATCATTAAAAAAATTAAAAATAAAGACGAAACTCAATTGAATTAAGTAAATTTAATTTAAATTATTAATTTAAATTTAAGAAATTGAATTCAACGGTGTAATTATTACAAGCTCTCTCTATTGATTCACGCACATTGTCCATGCATCTCTATCCTCTTCCTCTATAAAGCTTGAATCTCCTTCTCTCTGTTTTTCTTATCAGCATAGCTTATTACAACTACTAACAATAACTCTCTGATCAAAATTTGTGTTATGGTCATGAAGGGTCATCGCCATTTTCAACCTATCACCAAATGTAACACCGAGGGACGAGCAAATCAGACGGTGGTTGCAGACTTAGATGGCACTCTTCTCGTGTCAAGAAGTTCTTTTCCTTACTTCTTGCTCATGGCTCTTGAAGCTGGGAGTCTCCTGAGAGCTCTACTTCTTTTAGCTTCTTACCCATTTGTGTACTTGACGCACTTGTTTATATCAGAGGCAATGGCGATACAGATTTTCGTTTTCATTGCCTTCTCTGGACTTAAAATAAAAGACATTGAGACTGTCTCAAGGTCTGTTTTACCTAGATTTTTTGCCGATGATGTGCATCCAGAAACTTGGAGAGTGTTCAACTCGTTTGGTAAGAGATATGTGGTTACTGCTAATCCTAGAATGATGGTTGAACCGTTTGTGAAGAGCTTCTTAGGAGTTGACAAGGTTGTTGGAACTGAGTTAGAGGTCACAAAATCAGGAAGAGCAACAGGGTTTGTGACAAAACCTGGAATTCTTGTTGGAGAACATAAAAGAGATGTTATCTTGCAGGAATTTGGGAAGGAATTGCCAGATTTAGGCTTAGGAGATCCAGGAAATGATCAGGAATTCATGTCAATATGCAAGGTGAGATGTTAAAACTTATGTTACATCTTCTTCATTGACATGTTCATGTTCATACAAATTTCTGAATTTTTTTCATTTGCTGTCAGTATGATTACAACTGTTAGATTATAGTTTCGTATTTATTGTATGTTCGGTGAGAAGGTTTATGGCAACTTGTACAGTTTCTTATGCTCACAGCTAACTTTCCTTCCTCATCCTCCATGCCACCATCTTTAAATGCTTGGTTCATTTATATGGCTTTCTTATGGCAGAAAAAACAGGAAAACACCTACCAAATCCATAGAAACCAACCTAACATTTAAACAGTATAACAATTTCTGCTTTCTACATGTTTTTTGATCTTTAATTCAGTTAGCAATTGGAATCCCGTTGCCTGTAAACCTTTCTATTTGTTATTTCTTTTAATAACAACCAACTTGAATGACTGATTAATTTGCAGGAAGGATATATGGTGCCAAGAACAAACTGCAAGCCCCTACCAAGAAACAAGCTTCTAAGCACTGTTATATTCCATGAAGGACGCTTAGTTCAAAGACCTACACCACTAGTTGCTCTCTTGACCTTCCTATGGATGCCTTTCGGTATAATCCTATCTCTTCTCAGGGTCTACCTTAACATTCCATTGCCTGAGAGACTTGCCAGATACAACTACAAAGTCCTCGGAATCAAACTCATCGTTAAAGGCACTCCTCCACCTCCTCCAAGGAAAGGTCAAAGTGGAGTGCTCTTCGTCTGCAACCATCGGACTGTTCTTGATCCTGTAGTCACAGCAGTTGCTCTCGGAAGAAAAATTAGCTGTGTGACGTACAGTATAAGCAAATTCACCGAGATCATCTCGCCGATTAAGGCGGTTGCTTTGTCCAGGGAAAGAGAGAAAGACGCTGATAATATCAAACGTTTGTTGGAGGAAGGTGACCTGGTGATATGCCCAGAGGGAACAACTTGCAGGGAACCATTTTTGTTGAGGTTCAGTGCTCTCTTCGCTGAACTCACTGATAGGATTGTTCCAGTTGCTATAAACACCAAGCAATCAGTTTTTTACGGAACTTCCGTACGTGGGCACAAGTTGTTGGATCCTTACTTCGTGTTCATGAATCCAATGCCGACTTACGAGATCACATTCTTGAACCAGTTGCCTGAAGAGCTCACTTGCAAAGGTGGAAAATCCCCCATTGAAGTGGCAAACTACATACAGAGAGTGCTTGGTGGGACTCTTGGGTTTGAGTGCACTAACCTGACAAGGAAGGACAAGTACGCTATGCTTGCAGGAACAGACGGTCGTGTTCCAAACAAGAAGGAAACGAAAGAGAAGGCTTGACTAAGATCAAATCAAAATCCCAGAAAGATTTTATATATATATATGTTAGGAAAATTATATCACAACAATAATCCATATTCATGAGCTATGGTGGCTAGATAGTATAAATCAAATTGAGATTTAATGTATATTGTGATTTTGGATTTATACAATATTGGAATCTATAAAAGTTCAGATTTTGTGAAAAAAGAGATTAAATTAACACACTCCAAAATGTTCCAATTCACTTTATATTTTAGGGTTAATTATAAAAATCTCAAACTTCAATCAATTTTGTAATTATAAAGATAATTAAATGCTTAAAGTTTCAAAATTTATTAGTTTTAGCCCAATGTCAGTGTCTCCATTAACTTTGCCAATATGACTTGCTATGTGTTCCTATTTATTAATACACGTCAGTCAAATTTAACACAATAAATAAAGATTAATGAAACGATGTCATTTAATCTCATAACTAAAACGACATTGTTCAAAAAAATAAAATCTTTAAATCAGTTTACTCTATTTAATCTCTCAGCCCTTCATTTTTAGTTTGTTGGTACGTTGTGATGTGAGAGTGACTTGGGACATCATGAGAATGGCGTAAACTAAAAATTGAAAGCAAAGGGCTAAGGGTTTAAACATCGTAAGTTAATTTAAGGATTTTATTTTTTTGAAACGATGTCATTTTAATCATGTGATTAAATAATGTTGTTTTATTATTCTTCATCATTTGTGTTAATTTTGGTAGAAGTATATTGATAGTTATAGTTTGTAGAAAATGTGACAAGTCACGTTAACAAAGTTAATCAAAACATTGACATATGGTTATAATTGAAACAAATTAACATTTTTAACATTTAATTATTACTTTTTAAAGTTTCGTAAATGGAAAAGCATTTCTGCAAGGTTTTGATGGGTTGGTGAGATGTGATTCATTCTAGGGACTTGATCTTCTATTCTGGTAACTCTGGCCCAACTCTGTCTCAGTCCATCCTAACCATCCATTTACGTGAGTTTCACATAAATTCATGGTTAGGATAGACTGGGACAGAGTTGAGCCAGAGTTACTGGGACAAAGGATCAAGTCCCCTCATTCTAGAGTTTATTAAGCACATATGTATAAGGTGCATTTAAGAATTAATCATGTATCTATATTTTTAAAAATATATTTTAAAAAATCCATAACTAAATAGTAAATATTAGGGACTATTAATGTTATAAATTATAATATTATTTTTATAAAATAATTTTTATTATAAGATTTTATATGAAGGTGACACTTGTATGATTCCAAATACGTTTATGATATCTGTGTAAGAACTAAAATTAACACAACATTTGATGCCTTTTATGGAGGATTTGAAGTGGAGATGTCTTACAATTGACATTCATAGCAATTAGAAGATCTGGGCGAGGTAGATGACTTCTAAGAACTTTGGTTCAAACCACACAGTTAGGAAAGAAATAGATCTTTATTTTCTTTTTTGTAATAAGACCAATCTTAAAAGAATTCCCATCAACAGTAATAAAATACGCATCATGCGATATCCATGATTCAGAAGGAAAAATATTAGGCTTCGTAACATTTTGATATGATCCAGTATTCATATATCCGATAGCTTTGATTAGCTTGACATATTTATCTTGTTGCAGTATTTGGATATGAAGATAAGGTTAAGGAAAAGTAACAAGTCTGGAGTCTACCTTCAAAGACTTTTTTTTTATACAGAGGAAAAAAAAACCCAAATCAAACCCTATCTAACGTAGAGATCTGCAGTACAAAGCTCCGTGTTGATTACGGTGTAGGTGAGCCATGACTAGAGTTGGAGGCTCCTAAAGAATATAGAGTCCTGAGTTTGATAACGCAGCGAGAGAGGCTAGACTATTGGCACACTGGTTCCCTTCATGATACACATACTGAATTTTCACCTCCCACGCTCGATGGAGAAGGCCACTGGTACTTGTCACAAAGAAAGAATACTCAGTCGATTGTATAGTAGAAGAGGAGAGAACATTGATCACTTCTAACGAATCCACTTCGACGATTACTTGTCAATATCTAAGCGTCCATGCCAGATTAATTCCTGATTGGACTTCCCAGAGTTCAACAGCTATCGATAAGGCCCTTTCAATGTGTTAGAGAAATCCCCCACACCATTGACCATGACAATCCCTAATCAAACCTTTAACAACAGCAATGTTTGGTCCATATTTTACTATCCTATCGATATTTAGCTTGACCCAATTCTCCATCGGTTTGGTCTAATCCGTAAGATGACCGACAGGTAAAACTTTTAAAGACTTTTATTGCAGCATGTATAAAATGTGATCATCGGTATCTTTAAAAGTTGGAGTATCTGAGGAGTCATACTATTCTTTAGGAGAGTCAATGGGAATATCAAACATAGTAAGATAGTTATATAATATAAGGTTAAGAATATGATGATAAGAGACAAATTAAAGATAGCTAATATTGATAGAAAATTAAGAAAGACAAAAGTTAGGTGGTTAGAACGTGTTAAGAGGAGATATTTTGACGCTCTAGTAAAAAGATATAAAAATATTATACTTAAAGATTGTAAGAGAATAAAAAAAGGAGGATGATTTAAAAAAATTGTAAAAAAGGTAATCATGAATGATATGACTCTATTAATAGTTGCAAAAAATTATGTATTAAGATACGGGTAAAAGATTTCATATAAAGAAGTTTTTTTTTCTTAAGTCTTTTAAATATTTTCTTTTGAGTCTTATATCTTGTATTTATGATACTTTTATGAGCTTGGTCTTCTCAATGACTTTATCTAAGTATAATATGTTGTATTGTACGTAGATTGTTAGAAATAATCTCTCTATCATATAAGGGTAAAGTCTACTGAATCTCTTTAAATTTTACGTTTAAGCGGAACTCTCATTTTGATGACAATGAATAAATTTTATAAAATTTTTAAAATAATATTTTTAAAATTAAAATATAAAATAATATTTTTTAAAATTAAATTTAAATACATTGTTTTGTTTAAAAAAGGGGAGAAGAACATAACCCTAGCCCTAATAATAAAAAGGTCAAATGAAGAAGACTACCAAACAGAACTCGACACGTGTCATTTCATGTCTTAACCTTACCACTTTCCAGCAAGTTTGGGTTTCTACTTCTTAGAGCTATGTATTTGACTCTTGGTCTCTGCTTAGAACTATTTGTTAAATCCATATCCGGTTATTCTTGCATGGGATAAAGGGTATTTGTGTCATTTCGGTGAGTAGCGGTCTGCACTTGGACCATCCTCAGCCAGTGTTAGCTCATCGCCACAGCTAAATGGACGAGGGACTCTCCGATTCTGCTCCTACCCCTACTCCACGCGACCGCATCAAGCTCAACGTCGGCGGGAAGCTATTCGAGACCACCGTGTCCACGCTCCAGTCCGGCGGTACCGACTCTCTCCTTGCCGCCCTCTCCAGTCGACCGTCTAACGAACCCGTCTTCATCGACCGCGATCCGGAGATCTTCTCCGTCCTCCTTTCTCTCCTCCGCTCCAACCGCCTCCCCTCCACCGCTCGACGGTTCTCCAAACAAGAGCTCTCCGATGAGGCTCTTTACTACGGCATCGAATCGCAGCTTCGGTCAGCCATGTCGCCGCCTTCTCTCTCCGGCATCGACGCCTCCGTTGTCGCCACTATCCGTCCCGCATCCGACGGCCTGCCTTCTGCCTTCACCGCCGAGGCCGGAGACGGTTCCATCTGGATTGCTCACGGTGGTCAGGTTTCTGCGTACGACTGGACGCTGAGCCACTCGTGCACGATCCGAACTCACCTCGAGGATATCACCTCTCTCTGTCGTGTGTGGCCGGACGTCGCAGCAGTCGGCTCTGATTCCTCCGCCGGACTCCATTTCTACGACTTCTCTCGCGTTAGCCACATCGGGTCAATCCACTGGACCGATCCGTCGGATCCGAGAATCTACAAAGCGCGCGTGACCGCAATCGCCGACTCGCCGGATAAAATTTTCGCATCATTTGATTGTCCACACAGAGAGAATTGCATCGTACTGGTTGATAAATCGACGCTCCAGCTTGTCTCCGAGATAGGGAGACAATCGGGAAACGCCGCGAAGACTATGGTCTCCGGAAAGCTGACATGGCTGCCGGAAACCGGCACGATCATCGGATCGGCGGTGACGTGCGGGGCGTTTGGGTACTCGGGATACATCAGGATTTGGGACCCTAGGTCCGGTTCGGTGGTTTGGGAGACGAACGAACCGGGTTCGGGCCGGAGCAGCCGGTTCGGGGACTCGTTCGCTGACGTCGACGTGGACCCTGTGGAGTCGACCTTGTTTAAGATCTGCTCAAAGTCCGGTGACCTAGCAGTGGCCGATTTACGTAAATTGAGTGATGATCCATGGGTATATCTGGAAGATAAAAACCCAAGTCTGAGATATGCTGGAGGTGGGAGTAGCAGTGTCCTCCATTGTTACAGAGGGCAAGTTTTTGTGGGAAGAGATGGGTCATTAGAGGTGTGGTCAAGAGTTGAAGAAGAAGAAGGAGAGAAGAGAATTGAAGGGGGGATGTTCAGAAGGAACTTTGTGGATAAATTGGAGGATTCAGAGCGAGGGATTATAAGGAAGATTGAAGGTGGTGGTGATAGGTTGTTTGTTAGCAGAGAAAATGTCGAAGGGATTGAAGTCTGGGAAAGTTCTCATCTTTCTGGTGCTGTATCACTTTTCTGAGTCGAAACATTGGAAAATTTTGGGCTTTGGACAAGGTTAAGATAACCATTTTAAAGGATTTTTTACTGGAGTTGGTTCTGAAAGCCCAACGTTGTCATTCAATCTGAGGAATGAGCTTGGAGGAGCCTAGACTCTAGAGTTAGATGTTCATAACTTGTTCACTACTTCTCCACGCATTTGGCTGCTTAACTTAAGTTCCTATCTCATTACTTCAAACTTTGCATGGCTTTTTCCTTCTTTTCTATTAGTACGATCAAAAGTTCGATTTGGATGTTATTTTGGTATGTAAATTTAAAAAATTCATTTGAGGAGGAATTTCAAAAAATGACTTATTATTGTGACATTTTAGACCAAACTCGAGTAGGTGTGATGATTGTCTTTAACCGGACGTGATCCGATTTGTTTAAGATTTAATTTTTTAAATAAAACGATATTATTTTATTTAAAAATTGGGATTTAAACAATTCATATATTTCACAAAATTTAATTTTCGAACATATCATATATTATTTCATAATATTATTTTAAATATTTTTAAAGGGCCTAAGTTCGAATGCAGCAATTCTCAGCCCACCCGGTACGAACTTCCTAAACGCCTCCTTAATGGCTATTGTCTCAAGTCTAAACAAAAGCTGTAGGTTAATACTTAAATATCGACTGAATTTACCATTAAAGCCAAGAATTAGTGAATTACGGAACTTCCCACAAGTGCGGGTGAAGCGGAGGGTTGGTGGCGGTTTAGAAGCTGTTGACTAGCTCCTAACAGAAGTAAAGTTTCCTCTTTTATCTGTCTTCCTGTCTTTTTCTTGAGTTTTGTTTCTGTTTTCATGTATTCTGCTACCTGGTTGGGTTATTATTTTTTTTTTTTGTTGTTGCTTTGGTCTTAAAACCAAAAGGGTTTCTTTTGTTTTTGATTTTGGTTGTCTTTTGGGTGTTTGGAGCTAAGGAAAATATCGGTATCTTCGCAGAAAGTTTAGTTCTTTGAAGCATGGGAAAGGCTTCGAGGGACAAAAGGGTATGTGGCTCTTCTCGTCTAATTCGAGTTAGAAAATCTTTCCTTGGCAGTCACATGAATTGATTAACTGGGATGCAGGATATTTATTACCGCAAAGCTAAAGAAGAAGGTTGGCGTGCTCGTAGTGCTTTTAAGCTTCTTCAGATAGATGAAGAGTTCAACATATTTGAAGGTCAGTGCTATCCTAATCTCTCTCTTAAGCTGATTCATTTCCTTTATCTTGTAAAGAAGGAGTCGCATCATAGCGGGGAAAATGTATCCTTATCGTGTGTTTCATTTTGTAGGAGTAAAGCGTGTGGTAGACTTATGTGCTGCACCTGGTAGCTGGAGTCAGGTATATTTGGTTTGATTGACCATACTATTTTGTTCCAAGCGCAGATGAAATTTTCATTCTAATTGATAAACTAGTCACAAACTCCCTGCAATTTGTGAAACTGATAGTTTCTGCTTAGCAGAGTTGCCTTCAGGGAACTTGTTTGCTAAGTTTGATATGATAGTTTGAGATATTCTCATTGCAGGTTTTGAGCCGAAAATTATACATGCCTGCAAAGCTCTCACCTGATTCTAGGTAAGCTTAAAATAAACCTTTTCCACCAAGATTTCATAGATCTATGGAAACTTATAATTCTTATTGAGACCTCAGCTTGATGTTACTATCTACCGAACGACTTATGTGAAGCCAATTGCTTAGTGGGTCTATCTCATTTGTACCAGGACTTTCAGGCAGTCAGTCTATCTTTAGAATGAAGAGGAAATTTTCCTCATTTTAGCCTCATCAGGACTAGAATGTAGTGGTCAGATGTAATAATATTACCTTCTTACATGACATGCATGCTTTGTGATAAAATGATTACTTTGTACACTTTGATTGACAGGAACGATCCTCCCCTTATCGTGGCCATTGACTTGCAACCAATGGCCCCAATTGAAGGTGTTATCCAAGTCCAAGGTGATATCACCAATGCCCGAACTGCTGAAGTGGTAAGATGCTTGTTTAGTTCAAGTTTTCAGAACTTCACAATTGAATGATCAAAGTTCATGCTCACTAATGATTCCTTAAGCATGCAAATATGGACAAAATTGAGCTAAGCGTTGATCAATTTTTGGCACTTTTATGCCCAAATATTTAACATAGGTGTTGGGTGAGATCACTACTTGTGGTTTAATTTGTGTTCCTTTAAGCGCTTTCCTCCAGGTAATAGTAACGGATGTAATTGAATGTCCACTGCAAAGGTAATGCTAAAAATAAAGTTAATTGACATATGAACTTCAAGGAGTAAGTGGCCATGTGATCCTTTAAAATCTGGTCTCCTGGGGTTGTTCATTCCAATTTATTGAGTGCTCTTCTTCATTCCATATGTTCATTCCTCCGGGAGTTCTTTATCGTGAATAATGACACTTATGTATATTATTTCTGTGCAACTGTAATTTATTCGCACTACATCACGTTGGTTCACCCTCTTGGTATCCAGGTCATTAGACATTTTGATGGCTGCAAGGCTGACCTAGTTGTTTGTGATGGTGCCCCTGATGGTAAAACTACATAAATGGTTGTTTCATTATTTAGCAAATTGTGGATGAGTTAATGTTCAATGGCATAATAGTTAATGCTTTCTATGACATCCTTGTGCTGTGTTTATTTGCAGTCACTGGTCTTCATGACATGGATGAATTTGTTCAGTCTCAGCTCATACTTGCGGTGAGCCCCAGACTTCTGCAGCAACTAATGTGTGGTTAAGTGGGGGCACATGGAATTATATCATTGAGCATGTGTACTTCTCCTTTGTTACTTTCTAGTCCTTGTTTCTAGAGATAGTGCGAAATTTATTGTAGTTTATGCTACATTATAGTGGCTGACTTACTGTTTATGCAGGGTTTAACCATTGTCACACACATACTTCGAAAAGGTGGGAAGTTTATAGCAAAAATATTCCGTGGAAAAGATACAAGTCTTCTATACTGCCAGGTAAATAGGATACTTGTTTGACATCCCAGTTTTGAGTTCTTATATGATTTGGTGAATTGCATATTACTTAAATCATCAACCAGCATTCAAGGATAATTGATACCCGAGTGTTCCATGTATTAAGATGTTTTGAGTCAGGAGGGGAAGAATGCTAAAATGTGAAAACATATTCATCCATTATGTTGATCACGGAAGAAAATAAAAAGCAAGATATTAGGCTTGTAATGAAAGCAGCCAGTCATCCATAGAACTGTTAGCAATTGAACAGTCAACTTCTCCATCACTATATGATGAGAAGTATTAACCATTCTCTTTCTGCAATCTTCTTTTATTTTTCAAATTTCCATTTTCCCCTTTGTGAATTTTTATTATTAGTTGAATCAAATACTACTATAGTTGTAGCAAGTATTTGGACGGGTGCTAATAACCAAACTGCTACGTTAGACTTGGTCTGTTTGTGTCTTACCAGTATGTGAGAAGGCTGTGCTGAACAATAAAGCTTTTTTATTTCTTCTGTTTGAGCAGCTGAAGTTATTCTTTCCGGTGGTAACATTTGCAAAACCCAAAAGCAGCCGTAATTCAAGCATAGGTAAGGGGATACTTTGTTGTAATATATGCTTTATATTCTCTTCTTGGTGTCTGCACAATACATTATGCAGAAGCTGAACATCGATATAGATTTTCAGGTGAACAAGGATTTTGTACAGCTAGAACTATACGTCACACTATATTGCTAAGAATGGAAACATCGTTTCTAGAAATTAGTGATTACTAAGCTTATTGTGAATGTTATGATTTATTGCTCCAATAACCTGCAAAAATTCTGACAGAAACTTTGATTTCAACACATTAATTTGTTGCCATTTCAAGTGGAGATAATATGGATAAGATAAAAAGCCAAAACGGTCTGACGTTTTGGATTGGATTACTGAAGATATGCAGCAATTTGCCGTTGTCAAGAAGGGTTTGAGTGGAATCCACATATCTATTAGGCATGCAAACCTAAAGTTGATAAAATCGACTTGTAAAGGCAGGAATTATGCATTGCACTGAATGCCGGAGTCTGATATTGTATTGTTAAACTTGCAGAGGCATTTGCTGTTTGTGAGAATTATACACCTCCTGAGGGATTTAACCCGAAAGACTTGCATCGCCTCCTGGAAAAGGTGGGAAGCCCCTCTGGAGCCGATGACCTAGGTATGTCAGCATCACCTTCCTTTTTTCATTTTTGTAGTGTGAGCACACGTGCATGCTTGCATGTAAAAATCTGTACTTGTAATCAAGAACAAATCTTAGTTTTCCATTCTATGTTTCAATAAGAACATCTTTTGAACTTTTATTGCAGATGTCATCATTTCCCTTTTCTCAAGGGATAATATCTTGAATCTTTCAACCTTTTGCAGTCAATGACAAATAAAATTGCTATGCCATCTCAGATCTCGTTTAGTGCCTGCTCTAGGAGAATCTATGACCATAAATGGCAAGATTTACAACTCATCTATCATCTCCTTGTGCTAATAAACATAATCATTGTGCATCATTAAATGTTATTAACGGTGGACTATAATCATTGTGTATCGTTAAATACTGAAATCATCTATGCAAAAGTTAAAAGTAAAAGGATTTTCTTTTCATGAAATGTATAAACAGTTGTGCCCCCGGTTGGATTTGTCTTACTAGGGCCAGTTGTTTCCAATCTTAGCCTATTGTAAGTAAAACTTGAAAAAAGATCCTGCCTTTTGTCATATTAAATGGAACTTGCTTTTGGTCTTGGGGAAGACTATGAACAATTGAAGCAAGGGGTTTCACTATTGTGCTTGAATTCTCAGAGCTGGTTCTGCACTGGCCCTGTTATAGACTGGTCAATTGTTAGTGTTTAAATGTTCTTCACACTGTCTATGTCATGACAGATTGCAGTAGTGGGTGGTTGGAAGGAGCAAATAAGGTTTACATCCCATTTCTGGCCTGCGGGGACCTCAGTGGCTACGACTCAGACCGATCATATCCGCTGCCTAAAGCTGCTGATGGCACATACCGGAGCTTGGATCCTGTACAACCCCCTATTGCCCCTCCTTACAAAACAGCTCTTGAACTCAAAAAGGCTTCTTCTGGTCAAAGCATACGAGAGCTTGAAAAGCTTTCCTTGGATACATAACATAACAAGTTTTGAGTTTTCTCTTCATGTCCCCATCACTATTGTTAATACTCGAGACAAATTATGTTAAGGAAGGTATGAACAATCCCATCATCTTTTTTATCGCTAGAAATAGACCACAAATCACTGTACCAGGAAATTGTCTCTCCTATCATTTGAGGATTGTTACAGAAAAGTTTGTTATAATTGTGTTTCGTGACCAATCTGATAAGCAAATGAATGATAATATAGGATTTTTATTAGTATTTAACAATAGTCACGTAGAAAACTACAAGCACCAAAGCTACCAGCTAACAGTGGCTCCTCAAGCTTTCAACTGAGACAATACAAAGAGAAAAGATATCTCTTCTGTACTCCCCATTCCTTTACATATTCTCCTCTCTCTCCTCTAACTAATTTTTGTCTAACCGTTAGCTGACTCATCATTTTCTGCCTTAGTGATTCTCCTGGAATATGGTAACATGGGTTTGTGGCCTATGTTCGGTTTCATCCCCCTCTTTCTCCTAGAGTAAGTCAATATGAGTTTATGACCCATATTGTTATCAATTCCGCCTACTGTGAAATTTGCCTTGTCCTCAAGGCAGAAAGAAAGATACTACTGTTGCAGTTGGTCAACAGCTGTCCGGGAAGCTTCTTCAATGGATTTCCCTTTCCATAGCACAAGCCATTCAACAATCTGCTCTTGATTCTTCTGGATAGTACGTTCAGCTAGGATTGCTTCGGGAGCAATAGGTTCAGTGGAGTCGACCTCTAGGCCTGAATGAAGAGTTGGCTTTGGCATATGGTTTCCTATCCTCTTTTCAGTTGAGAAATGTGAAATACTGGATGAACTCTAGAAGTGTCAGGAAGAGCTAACTTGTAAGCCACAGTTCCAACCTTAGCTATCACTTGAAAGGGTCCATAAAACCTGGTTGAAAGTTTAAGACAGATTTGCCTAGCTATTGATGTTTGCCTGTGAGGTCTAAGCTTGACATAGGCCCAATCTCCTACCTCCAATTGAACATCTCTGCGTTTAACATCAGCTACAGATTTTATGACTTGTTGAGTCTTAACAAGATGTAATTTAAGCTGCCTCAATGCCTCATCTCTATCAATCAACACACCATTTACAGCATCAATAAGTGACTCCCCAATGAGGAAGTGGGGAACTTTAGGAAGAGGTCGACCATACACCACCTCAAAAGGGGCTGTGGCGGTTGCGGAGTGAAAAGAGGTGTTATACTAAAATTCGGCCTAAGAGAGCCAATCATGCCACTGTTTTGATTACTCAAATACAAAACATCGGAGATAGGTTTTAAGACACCTATTGACCACCTCGGTTTGTCTATCCGTTTCTGGATGATAAGAGGTGCTCATTCGAAGAACCGCTTTTTGCAACCTCCAAATTTCCTTTCAAAAATTACTAACAAAGTATGAATCCCGGTCACTTACAATTGTCTTTGCAATGCCATGGAATTTAACCACCTCTTTAACAAAACAATCAGCTACAACCTTGGCAGTAAAAAGGTGTTTGAGATGGACAAAACGTGCATACTTTGATAACTTGTCCACTACTACCATAATGACGTCAAACCCTTGGCTTTTTGGCAAACCCGTTATAAAATCCATTGAGATGTCTTCCCAAACTGAATTGGGAATAAGAAGAGGTTGAAGTAACCTAGCTGGGGCAAGAGTTTGATACTTGTGTCTTTGACATACTTCACACTCCTTCACAAACTGCAGAATTTGTTTTCGCATTTCAGCCCAGTACAAACAACCAACTATCCGTTTATAGGTTTTAGTAAACCTGGAATGACCTCTTGTAGGAGTAGAAAGGAATTCTTGCAAGAAATCTGGAATGGAGGAGGAGGTTTAAGACAAAACTAACCTGTTTCCTTTGAACAATAGCCCTCCTGACAAGTGGAACTTTGTTTCGGCTGTAGGATGAGCTTGGATTTTCAGAAGAATTTCTGCCAGCCATGGGTCTCTTTGATATTCTTCTTGTAACTTAGCATAATTGACCCAATTAGGTGATGAAACCAGATAATAAAATTCTGGTTCCACCAGTACACGGTATAAGGCATCTACTGCCTTGTTTTCTGATCCTGGCTTATAAAACACATCAAATCAGAAGCCCATCAGCTTGGACAACCAATGGTGTTGATCAGGGGGTATTTAACTGCTGTTGTAGGAGATGCTTCAATGTCTTGTGGTCAGTATACACCTTAAATAATCTCAAAGATAATGCCTCCAATGTTGTATGGCTAGCACTAAAGCCATAATCTCCTTCTCATACACTGATTTAGATATGGCAGTAGCAGATAGGGCCTTGCTAAAATAAGCAATAGGTTTATTTTCCTGCATAAGAACAGCCCCCAATCCAAAACTAGAGGCATCACACTCCACAATAAATTCTTTAGAGAAATCTGGTAAAGTGAGGATCGGAAAAGAAATTAGACAATTCTTCAACTCGTCAAAGGCTCCTTAAGCTTCAGTCTTTCTTGGTGAGTTCAGTGAGAGGTCGAGCGATCTTCCCATAATCTTTGATAAATTTCTGATAATACCCAGTGAGACCAAGAAACCCTCTCACCCTGGTCACATTCTTTGGTATAGGCCAATCTTTAACACATTAGATCTTGATAGGATACATTGCTACACCTTCAGCTGAAATAACATGTCCCAAATACTCAATGGATTGTTGTCCGAATAAGCATTTCTTCTGATTGGCAAAGAAATGATGCTCAATTCAGAGCTGTAAAGCTTGTTCCAAGTATTTGAGGTGCTGCCGCCAACTTCTACTATAGATCAATATGTTATCGAAAAATACCAGCACAAATTTCCTTAGAAGTGATCTAAAAACCGAATTCATAGTAGATTGGAATGTGGACGAGGCATTCATAAGTCCAAAAGGCATAACTAAGTATTCATAATGGCCTTCATGAGTCTGAAAGGCTGTTTTATGAATATCCTCAGTCTTGATTGGAATTTGGTGAAAACTGGACTTCAAATCAATCTTAGAGAAGTACTTGGAACCATGCAATTCATTAATAAGCTCATTGACAGTAGGAATTGGGAACTTATTAAGAATGGTTACCTTGTTCAGGGCACGGTAATCTACATACATTCTCCATGAATTGTCCTTCTTTTAAACTAGAATTATCGAATTGGAGAAAGGGTTGGTGCTTTGTCGGATTGCACCTAATTCGAGCAATTCCCTGACTTATTTTTCAATCTCATCTTTATAGTAATAGGCATACCTATAAGGATGTACACTTACTGGATTGGTTCCATTATATAGAGTAATGGCGTGATTGTGACCCCGCGAAGGAGGAAGATCCTTCAGTTCTTGGAACACCAATCGGTTTGCTTGCAAAACTGAAGTTAATTCCTGCATTTAGACTAGAATTAAGGTGGTACTAGTCTCCAAAACAAGCACACTAACCTCACCCCTTTGCTGTTCATTATGGAATTCCATCGCAATGGAATGAAGCATCCCCTGCAAGGCAGAAATTTGTTGGGGCTGCTTACAGCCTTGCCCCCTTAAGGTGACTACTACTTTCCCCTGCTCAAATCCCCATTTCACTGTTTTCTGCTTGAAGTCTACTCTCACCTCTCCCAAGGTTTCTAGCCATTCTGCACCCAAAACCAGGTCTATTCCCCCCAATTGAAGAATATATGCATCAATCATTAGCTTCACATTCCCTATTAATGCCACAAGTCCCTTACACTGACCTTGTGAGAAACATTTTGTTCCATTACCCAATTTCACCCCGCATGGTTCAGTTGGAGTCACATTCAAACCCAAGGTAGCTACTAAGTCTTGCGAAAGATAATTGTGACTTGCCCCACTGCCTATGAAGAGCAAGATTGGAACTCCAGCCAGCTTACCCTCAATTTTGAGGGTCTTAGACTGGACAATCTCCCCATGTTTAGCTACTTGACAAACCATTTCCCATGCCTCACCAGTTTCGGTCTGCTCTTTGTCCCCTATACCTGAAGGAAGCCTTTCTTCTTCGTTGTTTCCCTCCCAAATTAGTAATCGTAAATGCTTGCCACTGAAAACATGGGTAGGACTATAGTGCTGTTCATATTTAAAACATAACCTTTTAGTCCTTCGGCCCATTAGTTCCTGATAAGAGAGGTTTCGAGTCCCTTTTGGTCGTCCCTTGACAGCGCTCTCCACGTTGGGTCTCCGATCAGCTCCACCGGTAGGATGCGCCGGGGGTCAGACCACGTTAGGTCGCATGCTGCCTCAGTTGTGACTACCCATGGTTGGGTTCGTGGGTTCGAACCTCGGGACACCCACGGGTCTCCAGCCCACTGTCAGTTTGTTAGTCTCCGGTCGAGCTAGTTTATGCTCCATTGCTCGCGCTGGAGAGATCATCTTATAGCGGGAAGAAGGATCCAAAGCTAAAATCTCCAACCTTATATCTTCTGGTAATCCCCCTAAGAAAAGACCCATATATTGATCTTCGGGAAGAGGAGGGACCTGAGCCATCAACATCTCAAAGGTTTCCACGTAATCATCCACAGTGCCCTGCTGCGTCAACGTCTTCAACTGGGAAAAAGGATTCCCAATGTAGTGATTTCCATACCGATCGAACAAAGCCCTTTTGAAGGTCTCCCAATCCAGCTCTGGCTTCGACGCTAGGAGAACCTTGAACCAGTGCCATGTCATGCCTTCCATGCAAATCTGAGCTAGCTGAACTCGAAGTTCTGGTGGAGTACCCTGAATGGTGAAGTATACTTCTGCACGAGAGACCCATTCTACCAAGTCGTCACCTTGGAATGGAGGGAGCTCTACCCGTTTTGCTCGGAGCTGAGACTCTTCTGACGTCCTGGAGGTGACATCGTTGCCTTCCACTGTCGTCTGTACCGACTTCCCATGTTTAATAGAGCTCGACCCAACCTCCAGCGATTGGTGTGCAGCTTAATGTTGGAACCCCTCTCGCATTTCGGTGTGCATCGCCGCTAACGCCCTGGAGAGGTCATCGACGTCTTTATGTAAGTTCCTCAGTTGGACCGTATGGTCCAATAGCTTCATCTCTACTACTATCATACGAGCATTTATTGCTTCCCACTTCTGTGATGCCGTTCTCATTTGCATACACTGGGCCTCTCAATGAAAGCATCAATGATAAGCAAATTGATGATAATATAGGATTTTTATTAGTATTTAGCAATAGTCTTGTAGGAAACTACATGCACCAAAGCTACTAGCCAACAATGGCTCCTCAAACTTTCAGCTGAGACAATACAAAGAGAAAAGATACCCTTCCTGTACTCCCCATTCCCTTACATATTGTCCTCTATCTCTCTGCTAACTAATTCTTGTCTAACCATTAGCTGACTCATCATTTTCTGCCTTAATGATTCTCCTTAAATATGTTAACATAGGTTTGTGGCCATGTTCGGTTCCTTCCCCCTCTTCTTATACTAAGTCAATATGGGTTTATGGCCCATATTGCTATCACAATCAGAGAAACAAAATTGTAATGAAACACGGAAATGAAGTGAAGGAACAAGTGGGAAACAACTAACTGACTCACTCACTTGGCATGAATCAAATGACTGGACCTCCTATAATGTTGAACAGACAGGACAGTAACAGACGGATGGCCTATGACTGAACATGTCCGTCTCCCTTAGCTGTAATGATGTTGAAATCGTGTGTTTGATGCGTATCCTCTTAAAGAGACACAAGTTACATAATTTTATTGAATTTAGACACGTAAATGGTCTTTAATTTTGAACTAATCACCATAGAGTTCTTAAATCTCAACATTTAGTTCACAAAACTTGAAACCAATATGACATCTCAACATTAATCTGCAGAAACTGACTTTAGCCTTGACATAGAGGACGAAGAATTCAAGAACTCGATGCAATCTTTTATAGCTTCAGCTCTTTGTGAATCCACTGTGTCAGCAAGCGATCTCGATCTTGATCTCGCCAAACTCTCCGACGACACTTTACCTGAAGATGATGATGATGTCTTCCTTGTGGAGGAGACAAAACATAGAACTGTCGCCACTTTAGCTCCAAGCCGTCTTAAAACTCTCCCCGGAGACAGTTTTGAGCTTTTGGTCAGTCCAAGGCTGAAAATTCCAACGGTCCCTACTCCATGCTTGAGAGACATCGATGGCTTCTTTACGTTGAGATCGTCAGCACTGAAACTCACTCGCTTGCTTGCTCTTTGAGACATTATTCTGAACCAGGAGACAGTCAGACAACTATGTGTGAGTGTTACGTATAATATACATATGAAGTTCCAATAACACAGGAAGAAAGGGTTCTGTTAGTGTTTATAGGAAGAGCTATAATGATGAGGGAAGAGAGAAGTGGAGAGTGAAGAGTGAAGAGACAACAAGACCGTTTGTCAAGGTTGTAGGGTGTATTTATTGAATAAGAAGCTTTCAGATACTGTTACTTTCCAATCCTATTCTTCCAATAAAGCCAAGGTTTTGAAATCCGAATCGGATATCGAACCGACTGCCTTATTGATCATCGGTTTGATCGGTTCAATCAGTTCAATCACTGGTCAAATTGATGTGACGTCATAATTAGGCAATAATTATATTTAATTATATATAATATTAGTAATATTAAAAATAGAAAAATATACCAAATAATATAAATAAATATAAATAAAAAACTTGATATATTTTAAAAAAATTAAAAAAATTCATTGAACCAGTAGTCAACAGGTTCGACCACCGGTTTAACCTGTCAATTAACAGGTTTTCACCGATTCGCACTAGTCCAATTGAAGACTGATTTTTAGGAGTCACCAGGATCAGATAACCTATCGATCACCGGTCGAACCGGCCAGTCCGGTCCGAGTTTCAAAATAGAAACTAAAGTGTTTTATGTCTGAAATAGAGTTAAATGCAAACAAAAATTTTCTTTTTCAGTTACCTATTTTATTATATCTCATTCACATATTATGTGCTGTCTATATAAATGTATAAACAAGATTTAATAGAACACGATAGGATCACTATAATAGGAACAGAAAATCGGATCTTCAAAAATAGATGATCTCAACCCAATCAAAAGATGGAAGAAATAACCAGACAATAAAGATTTCTTCTTAAAATTTATATTATTTTATTTTTAATTAATTAATCTTTTAAAAATATATTAAACAAATACTCGCAATATAAAAATACAAATTAAATTATTATTCTTGAACTAATTAAATCCGACTCAAACTAATAATGTATTATAATTTTTAAAGTTGTTACTTTAAATTAAATTTAATTAGATATAATTAAATTTAAAAATTATATTAATAATATGTAATTAATTTCATATTTGAT
>JAOQMP010000004.1:36017759-36029512 GCA_027563575.1 Erythroxylum pedicellare | reverse complement strand
ATATAGGTATAATAGTAGAAGGGGATGGAGATGGGTATAAAAAATAAAAAATAAAAATGTTTGGTTTGTAACTTGAGCTTCTATATTAATACCAATAATATTGTTTGGTTTGTTGCATTAATAGGAATGAAAAATAATATAATACCATTTTTACCCTCAATAAAAATGAAAATAATTTGCTCTTCATATGTTTATTAGGGCTATCTCCAGATATTTGTAAAGAAAATTAATCAGTTTTGTCAAAAAAATTTATTGCAATTTTCGAGCGTTAGATGAGTTATATGATCATTTGTCAGCAGAGCTATATAATGTCAATATTCATTTAACATCAAATTAAAACGAGGGATTTCAAAAAATATACCTGAAGGCGTAGAATAAAAAATTCCTTCGTTGATAAAACGTGATAAAACAGGATGGAAGATCGTAAGGAATTGAGAGGTGATGAGGAAGTAAAAAGAATAGTAGGACAAAGACTGGGGATAAAAGAGTAAAATAAACGTGACAAAAACTTAGATTGGAATGAAAACTTGATACCCACCCTCTTGGTGGGTTTAGTAAATTTCCAAATTTGATGGAATAAATCCATTCTCCTTAAATTGAAAATTCAAAACAAATACTATTTTTTACGATTACTTTATTCTTTTGTTTCCAAACCCTCGAACCAAATGCCTAATTAATTTTATCAAAAAATTTTATCTATTTAAAGTCCATTTTGAATATTTTAAAAACTTCAGGGTTTAATTTGAATATTGTAAAACTTAAAGTATGTTCCGTAAACGTTTCAAAATGTACTCGTGAATTACTCAACCGTCATCCGAATAGTATCCATTATGATAACAAGTGAGAAATGAAACGCCAAGATTGGCTTCTTTCGGTTTCATATTGGACCACGTAGCCGAAGTGCATGATTCTACATGAACCAAGCCTGGGAAAGTGGGCACTTTCTGAGTCACATTTATCACACACAAACATGATCAGATTCATATTCACACCCCTCGTGTCTCACAGTTGGAAGTCCCATTGTAAAGTTTCTTCAAGCTCGTGGAAAATTACAACAGTAAAGGGATAACACTCTTGAATCTTTCTATTACATCCGACATAACTACATGGGCTTACGAGGAAAATCCTCACCCATATGTCGAGATTCATTGCATACTCTTGTCGTCTTCTACTTCTTTCCTTGGGGATAAGATCTCACGCCTCCCATATTTTCTACACACTTAGATTTTTTTTTTGACCGAAATGACCTTTTTTACTTTCGGTTTTCTGTACCAACTTATCTCATCTTTACATGTATATATATTCTGTTATATCTTATCTCATCCGCATATTTATTTATATTCTATTTTAATTTATACCATCCATATTTATATATAAATGTATAAATGAGACAAGTCAGTACAAAATACCCATATAAATATGTGGATGAGATAAATTAAAACATGATAGAAACAACAAAAGTAAGACAAATGATCTGATCCCGTTTTCTTAAGGTTACTTTTCCCTCTCTTGATTGATCTTATCAAAAGCTTGTCTTTTCTCCTCTTGTTTGTTCTATTTTCTTTTTTGATATTATTTAATTAAAATATATAATTAAAAATTTACATGATAGAACATGATTTATCTACAATTGATATTTTACTATTTACTATAATAACAATAATTTAATAAAAGTCCCGTTGATCACAAACTTTGAGGATATTCAAAAATATGCAACCTTACTCTTAACATATTTTATTATTTACTTGAATTTAAAAAATTCAAAATATGTTCTTATTTTACTTTCATAATAGACAATTTCTCGAGTGTTGATATAACTTATTGTAAATAAAATTTTATTTAAATAAAAAATTTTGGAAACAACTTCTTTGCTCATTAAGAATAAGACTATGTACTACTCGAATTTCTTAAACCTCGTGTCTCAGCAGAATTTTTAGTGAACATTACTAATTATTTTTAATAAAAATTAATAAAATATGAAAAATTATAGAATAATTAATTACTATAGTAACAGATAATTTTTTAAATTAGATAGTTGAAATTTTAAAAAAAGGGTGTAATCATTATTAACCCTTTTGGCATTAATTTGTAGTGTAGTCAGTTTGTGTGTGCTGGTGGGAGAGGTGAAACCAACAACTTGGCGGCTTTCAGCAAGTTGTCATCACCTTCACCTCAGGCTAGTTAGCTAGTGTGCCCTCCTGATTTGACCACAATCTTTGGACAGACAACATTAACTCCTGCGAAAACGACTGTTTGATTTGATTAGAGTGGTTTGGTTGGTGCCCATGCTTTAGTTTTGCGTTATCCTGTGGGCAAATTCCTTGGTTTTGACTCGAGTTTCAAGGAAAGATAACAAACAAACAAACGACACGTCGTTTTCTTGTTTCTATAATTGGTATGTACTTTGATGCGACCTAATTCAAAATTTAATAAATAAATTTTAATTTTTAAATATTAAAATTTAATAAACTTCATATTTTTAAAAAGAATGTTTAATTTTTTAAAAATTATATCCAGATGTTTAAAATACATTAATTTAATTTGAAATTTTTTAATTTATTTATTATTAAATTAATATAGAGAATGATCTTTTAAAATTATTCAATTAACATATGAAATATAAATTGGTCTGATTTAATTTCAAATATTGAAACGTTTTAAAGAAATATTCTGACCAAATGAATGCTTATAAGTCGTAAATTGCTAATATAAGATGTAAAAAACAAGTTAACGAATTCAAGTGCACAAGTTCTCGCTTTTGTGAAGATTGGGAAGAGTCATCGATGTACATATCTTCTATTTTATTTTTACAAAAAAATCATATTTTTATAATTTAAACATATAATCTTATGATCTCAAATCCTCCTCACATATTTATATGAAAAGGATGGAAACAGGATTGTTCAATAAAAACAAGAAATATGAAAAGGACAAAAAAGAAGATACAAAAAAAATGGGATGATTCATCCCAACGTTTTCATGCATGAACTATCCAATTCTTGAGGTGTCCAAATTGTACTAATCCCACTTTGCCTAGTACTTGAATAATAAATGCTAGCTCCTTGAAATGGGGAACCAAGACTTTTGTACATAGCTCAAATCATTTCACATTACCGAACTCATAAATGTAAGTCAGGCGATGGGTTATTAATTTGATTTAAATATTGCAAGTAGTAATATTTTTTCTTTCTTTTTTAAGGAAAAAGTTGAAACAGTTTACAACATAAGTTTAGGAGAGTTGGTCCCCACCGTATCCTCTATAAGGAGAAAATAGCACCTGATAGGTGGTGCTTCTAAATAAGTGATTCATAGAGCGAAATGGGTGGTGTAATTTACGAGCTAGTCGGTGCATTTGTTACTCTCTCGATATATGTGGCAATGAGCAACAGTTCAGTTCTGGGTGAGCAGCTCATGTATACCTTGAATGATAGGATTGAGGGCTTTGGCTTTGTTAACTGCGGAGGAAATTAATTGAAGTGTCGTTGTGGAATCCATTTCCAACTCAGTCCGACGATAACCCAAATTTCATGAGATTGTGAGCCCAGTAAAAATCCCCTAGAGTTCCGCGGACATTGGTGAACACCAACCTAGATTTTGGGTGAACCCTCCAAGTCAGTTACCTGCACAATCCTGTAGAAGCCCGTCTGCTGAAGTTGTGGACGAGGAGCGTTTACTGGTGCCATCAGTATTAAGTTTCACCCATTCCAGTGAAGGGGTGATCCATCCGATACATTGCTAATGACGAGGGCGAGGGGTGGAAACTGCTGGAGTCTGCCATCCGGCTGCTTATCGTATTAGACCTACATAAAACAAAATACAAGATGCGGGTGAGGAAGGCCAAGTAAAATTTGCATCAAATATAGTCAAATTCGTCAATGCCCATAGGAGTCAACAGGTGGTGCCAAATAGGATTGCCCAGTTGTGTCCTTGGACGCGTTCATGTTGCTGGAGGTTTTAGTGAAAAAGTCGTGGGGAAGAATATGGGAGAAGAAAGTGCTCCACGTTTGGCGGGCTTTGCTGCAATCCCACAGGACTTGCAAGTAGTAATATTAGTAATGAATATATGAAACCAAACCACAAAATGTAATAAGTACACAAAACTTTTTATTTTCCAGGATCTAAGGAGGGTTATAATATACGTAGCATTTTATTTATTTTTTTATAAAGAGACTGCTTCCGTAACTTGAACATGTGATCTTACGATCACGAAAAAGTAAGTTTACCAAGCTAGAAAAAATATAGAGTAAAAGATATAAATCTTCCTATAATTTAAGAAATTTTAGAAAAAAACTATAAGCTTTAAAATTTGGGTAATGTTTAAGAGATAAGCTAAGATTATCATATTAGTAATGTTTGATTAGTCTATATTTGATATTTATACTTTATATATTTCATTGTTATTTTTTAATCAAAATCTAAGATAAAGGATTTAAAAAAAACTTAAAAACTAAAAAGACATGTTTTAGTAATTTTAAAGATTATGGGATATTTTTAAAAATTGTTAAACTATAAGAAAGCAAGAGAAATAATATATTTTACCTTAAAATATATATTTTTAGTCATCAACCATCCCAAATTAATGTTGTCAAAGGAAATGATTGAGTTGAAGAATAGAGTTATCCCAAGAGAGTAATAAGTCACTTTGACAAATTATTAGATATACTTAATAATTCATAAATTATGTATTTTAAATAAATTATTTGACAAATTAATATATAATTAAGTAACAACAAAAGTCTCTTTGTTCATAACCACCTATTTTTAGAATTCACTATGCCTACATGAAAATTATGAGATCAGATCTCCTGTTCTGGTTAACCAGTTTCTACTTACTTTATTAAATCTCATCTACACATTTATGTGGAGTCCACATAAATATACGGACTAGATTAAGTAAAACATGATTGGAACACCCTAACAAAAACAGAAGGCTCCAACCTGCAAATTATGTCACTTCCTCTAATTAAGTGAAACATTACTTTGTCTCTGTTTAGTTGGGCTTATACCAGAAGAACTTTTATCAGTAGAGTTTTTTTCTGTAGATTTTTCTGATAAAAACTTTGCTAAGAAATTAATTGAATGTTTGACTGTTATTTAAAAAAGAGTTTTTTTAAAGAATTTCATACAGTAGACTGTTTGTCAATATAAAAATAAAAACACTTTTAAATTTTAGCTATATTTTATTTTGTAATAAAAATTATTTATGCATATAAATATTATTTAAAGTATATTAAACAATATATAAAGTACAATATATTAATTATTATATAATTTTGAACCATATAAAACATAAATAAAAATATATTTAATCAAATCTTTTATTTGAATTATAACATAAGTAAACTAATATCAAAAATAAATATTAAAACATATAAACAATATTATATAAATCTCAAAATAAATATTCAAGTTAAGTAAATAGTTAAATACATAATAAACGGGAATATGAGTTTATGAGTATTGTGAAATTATGTATAAAACATAAGAGCAAAAGAGACTAAAAAATAAGCTCATTAATTGATCTGAAAATTCTACCCAAAAATTCATTTAAGAAGCTTCAAATTTAAGATTCTTAAAAAATTATATTTTGGCTATCAAAAAAGTCTTATCTATTATAAAAATATCTTTTTATTTTATAGCTAAACACTCATTTAAAAAATACTTTTATGATAAAAAAGTGCTTATTTATCTACTGAGACACGCGCATGCTCACATCATATAGGACAAAAGACGCCGACATTAGGCTGTACATTGTATTGTTTTATGGAAAACTACAATGGTCTAAGCAACTTACGTACGTTGATTTTGTTGTTGCAATCTTCTAATGGCTAATAGTTAAGTGACTTGTCCTTTGCTCTGTTTCCTTCTTTCGATTTATTAAGTCAGAATAATAAGTTATGTTGTGATTTGTTTTTACGTTTGTACATGACCAAATGGAAGATCAGACCAAGACGTAAGTTGTTCCTTAACAGAACAAAGTTGTCTTTTTCTTCCATAAAATAAGATATTTAATTAATATTAAACTATTATAAAATAGTTAAAATTAAATTAAATTTTAAATTTTAAAAAATAATTAAAAATAGTTTTTTATTTATCGAAAAATTTAAAGTTCAATTAAAAAAAAGACTGTTATATAATAAAAATTACGTAATAAACTAATCAATTCTTAACAGTAAAGATTATTAAATTAAATTAAATTGAAAAGTTTAAAACCGAACCGAGTAGTTGGTCGATTCAAAAACGAAACCGGTTCGATTTTTTAATCCATTGATACGTTAAATTTATAAATATTAATTAAATCAAATTTGATTATTTGATTTTGAATCATTAATTTAATAATTTTAATTACTTAATGAGCATTCAAAAAATAAACAAATTGTTAGACCCAATACATACAAAAAAGGATTTATGTGACAAGGAGTCACGGGCCTGTGAACCAAAATTAGCTGCTCTCCTCTAGGAAAGTCCAACACTTACTATGCTTTCTTTGTTTGGATCACTACTATGCCTCAGATTATTCGAGTCCAATCCGAATTCCTTTACAAGTTATTCGAGCTTGAAATGAAGTCCGATCAAACTTGAGTCATGCTACTTAAACCGTGAATTCAGGAACTTTTAGTCGAGTCAATTTGATCTGATTCGATAAATTAAAGTGTCGATTTTATCAGTTCAATTGAATTCATTGATTTTTGATTAAATCAGGCCGGGTTTTATTTACTATACCTATTCACGTCTTACAAGAAATTGTTGTTCTTTCGTTAAAAAATTATTTGACTTAGACTTTTGGAGGAAACTTCCAAACTTGATGTCAAAATCAGAATGGTCAATACAAGGAGGAATTATAAGTGAGTTGATTGCTTCTGTAGCAGCAAAGGAAGCCAGCATTTGAAAACCTTACATAATGCCATCTTTTCATGGTTTATCAGTCTCTTTCTCACTTTCACTTCTCAATAATTTGATACTTAGGGAAAAGGAATAGCAAATGGCTTACTTTTTCACCATTTAACTTTATGTGCCATCTTCATCAGTAAGAATTATGCAGAAGCCTACAACTTTTTGACCCTAAGGCTCCTAAGAGGAGGACCTGTGTCACCGCTTGGACCACCCCTTAAGGGCATTCATCTTATAGTTTTGACACATTGCTTATGTTGGTTTGAATTGTTTAGTGGAGGAGGAGCCATGATTGATATATGAAGCAAAGATGATGGACCACTAGACTTCGTACCAAAAGCTGCAACAACAGCAAAAAACAAAGTTAGTGGCAGCCATTAACGGCAACTACAAAGGAAAGGAGACAAATAGAACACATGAAAAAGAGTAAAGAATCTAGTGTGACCAGGAAACTTATGATTTTCCATGTCATTTAGTGGGATTCCACTGTGATAATCTACTTGTACTTTTGAACAGTCGACTCTAAAATATGACAAACTCCATATATGGTGATGGTGGAAAGCCAACTGAGTGGTGGAACACAGAATTTATGATTCTAAGTTTTTCTTTAAATCAGAGGAAAAATGCAAAATTTTTCATGTCTTTGACTTGATTTAAGTATATGAAAACCACATCATGAACAGTTAGATTCACTTTTTAATGATTACACTTGAAATTTCATTTTCAAGGATCAGAACAATGAGCCTGTTGCAGAATCTTCTTCAACATGACTTTGTGATGATCATAAATCAGAGAACTCATTGAAGAAAGAAAACCAGTCTCTTCTGTGGACCAAACGAAGAAAAATAACACCAGAATGAAGAATATGATGTTTCAATTGGTGGCTCTAAGCTTCATGCTTGGGTCAAGATCCCATTCTCAAATTTCAGTCAACTAAAGTGACTCAAATGCATTAGATTATATGTTCAAAAGTGTATCAGTAAAAAAAAAAAAAAACAGTGATATTGACATTAGGGAGAGCTGGGAAAAAAGTTGAAATGGTTCAAAGGATAATTGAAAGTACATTCACAAGTAAATTAATGTCAAGCTTTACATAAATGAGCTCTCTGTTCTTTGAATAATTTGGATTTGAAAATGGAATTACATCAGAAAACTAAGAATCTCAGTTGGGAAAGTCTAATATGGCTTGGACTAACTGGAATCCCCAATTCACATATTCACATTGAAACCATCATAGTAGCATAAGAAAGCCATTCAAAATTATTTAAAAAAAGAACTCAATACCATTCTCAACAACTTTATATTTCTAATCCTGAATCTCATCCCACAACATTATTTATGTTGCATCGCCTGCATCTCGCCAAATCAAATTGTACGGTAACCCGGAACAGTTCCACAAATTTTGTTCCTGCAACTTGTATCCATAAGAGGACATGAACAATTTGTCATTCTCTGGATTATAGACAGTGCCACCTGCTTCTTCAGATTGTTTTTCCCAATCAATTAACCCCTTTTTTGTAGAATTCGTTCTCTGCAGTCGAATCGTTGCGATTGAATCATTTGGAGATGTTGGTTTATTAGCTTCTGGTGAAGCTGACTTGATATCAGGAAGAGTGACTGTAGTTATATCGTGGATACTAGATCTTCTTTTATCTTTCCCTCCAGTACTCTGCCTGATGAAGTACTTTTGTGCATGGCTAGCCACCTGAGTCGGAGTTCGGGTAGTTACGAAGTATCGAGATATGTTTCTCCAATCCCCTTTACCATACTTTTGAAGACCCAAGAGAAACTGCCTGCAAATTCATATCACAAAAGCGAGATTCACAAACTGAACAAGAAAAGATATCAAGAGCCTAAAAATCATTTATCAAAAGCATATTCACAAGAGATGAACTTTCTTAATGGAGGATCTATACAAGGAGTTACTTTCCAATTTGTATGTTGGACATATGATCATCAACTGAATTCTATCTTTCAAAACATTTACAAGCATTGATTTTACTATAGATGAAGTTCAGAAGTGACTTTGATCATTGCCAGAGTCAAAATATAAGAACAATAGCTTTAACTGATAATGGAATCAAAGTAACCTGTGCTCCTCCTCAGTCCATGGAACCCCCTTCTTACGTTCTTGTTCCGATGATCCTGTTCCGGTGGCTCTCTTGCCGCTCGGACTAAAATATTGCCCGGGACCACCAATGTCCTGACTACTAATCCACTCCAGAGTGAAAGAATCGTTACTGTATCCTGGAATTGGGATCAGACCTGCCTCTATATCACTGACATCTTCTTCCAACTCCCTATACTGCTTGATCACATCACCGACAGTTTTGCCTGGAATCATGCTAGCTACTTTCACCCATCTATCAGGTGTATCTTTATCAAACAAAGCAAGAGCATTCTCAAACTGTTTGTTCTCGTCAGGAGTCCACCTGGAACTCATGCTTTCTTGAAACAACCAATTTGAGTTCTGAAGATAAGATCCTGGTGAGATAATCGCCAAACCCTCATTCATGGTTTTCAATGTTTAAATTGCACAATCAAAACCAAATAGCTAGCATGTCCCAATTCAAAGTGAATAAGAGAGAAGACAGTAAATGCAGAGAAGAAGTGAATTTTTATGATCGAGTAGACATCAAATCAAAACCAACACTTTTTCACATCAAAGAGAACAAACAGAGAAATTTAAAGAAGTCTCAACTTCCCCAAACTTGAGAAAAAATCGCTTAGTAGCCAAATGATAAACCCTAGAACAAATCCTTTACTGAATTCAATCTCAAATATTTACAGTATTGCCATAAAGCTTCAAACTTTTAGAAATTCACAAAAAACCCAGGTTGCAGACTTGTTTATATATAACATCGAACTAAAAAAGGAAAAAGAAAACTTAAATCAGAGAGACCCAGAAACAAAGAACTTCTCAAGGTTTTAATTTTACCATCCTTTCATTCTCTTTTTTCTTGTGTTCTTAACGTTTCACTCCCTCTAGCTTAAAAGCGAGAGGGGGAAGATAAAAGAACCAAAGAAGTGAGTGAAACAAGTGTTTGATAGTACTAAAAATAATAACCAAAAGCTCAGAGAGAGAGAGAGAACAGAAATGAGAAGTTAACAGCAAAACAGAGTAAGAAAACAGGTCAAAGGTATTGAGCCGTTATTGGTGGATATGAGTGTTTGTGGGCAACAAAGGTTCTCAGAGAGGGCAAGCTATGATTGGCTAGGTGGTGAAGAAGAAGATCGTTCTGGATAGTTTATGTCTCTGGGTATTTAGTTACTTCAATGTACAGAAAAGGGTATCCAATACATGGCAGCCATGTTCAATCCAACTGAAGTATTTCTTCTACTTTCTCATACTTTTCAACTCAGGGAAGGTCCACCGTTAATCAAATAGCTTGTTAGGTTTAACTTTAAGCCTATAAGATAATGCAAATGTACTTGCCACATATATATATAATAAATTGTTGAGTACATATGAACTAATTTTTATTATTAATAATATAATATTATTAAAATGTCTTAGAAAACATTTCTTAATAAATATATATTGTATTTAATTTATTATTCTCATTTAATAGAATTTATAATTTGTTAGACTATTTTAAAGAATTCATTTAATACATGTTTTAAGAGTAGTTATTTATAAATAATACTTCCATATAAAAATTGACAGAGATTTGATATTTAAAACACGATTACTTTAATATAAATTGTCGTTATTTATTAAAAAATTCGAAATAAAGATTATGATCTTAATTAACCATTTAGCACAAAAAAACAAGTAAAACTAAGTTGGTTTTCTCTTTACTTCTCATCTTCTTTACATTTGTTTAACATTCTTGTTCTACACATATGCAAGTTATAGTTTTATAATTGTATTGGATTCCAACGTAACACTCAACTAATACTTGTTGGTTGCTTCATAAGAAGAGGTGGCATCTTGCTTTTGGTTGAACTAAGAATTGTTTATATAAACTTATGCTGATTAGTCACTGATTAAGGTCTTTATCTCTGAAATCTAAGTCTAATTCTGAGATTGTTGTCCCCACTTAACAGCTGTCAAGTCTTCTTAAGGGCTGATAATGACTACTTATGAACAGGAAATTGGAAGTTTCCAAAAAGGGAAAGATTCTTGAGTTATACCTATTTGAGTGTAGTGATTTAAGTAATTGAAAAAGGGTTAGTCTTGGAATGTGAGCTTGATTAGTGTTTAAACAAATGAGATTGAAAGGGTTGTTGTTCTTAATGTGTTGTGATAAGAGTGGATGTGCATTAGTTGATGTGGGGACCTTGTGAGGTTATGAAGGGTATTAAGTTAGGAGATTAAACAATATGAGTACCTAATTCAATTTTATAAAAAACTATATTTAAGTATAAGAAAAAGGGGGGATTAGGGTAATATATTATACATGGCATTTGTGCCACTCAGGGATAGAATCTTAAGCATAGTCTACTCTCATTTAATTCGATTTAAAGTCAAAGAGTCAAATTTAAATTGATTTGGTTCGGGTTTAGAAGATTGACTTCGACAAGAATATTTCCTCAAAACAATACCATTTTAGTATAACTTATCAAAATCATCTTATGCTAGATATGTAAATTTAAGAAATTTAAAATCAATATGACATTGTTTTGATCAATTATATCAAAAATAATGATAAAAAATTCGATTACTTTGGTTGGCTCAATCTTGAAAATCTTGAACTGGTTCAATCTTTAATTTTTTGGTTTGATTTAATTTAATAACCCTTATTATTAAAAATTGATTATTTTATTAATTAATAGGTCAATTTTTGTAAATTAATAAATTTTATTTACCAGTCTTTTTTTAATTAAACTTCAATTTGCTGATAAATAAGGACAATTTT
>JAOQMP010000004.1:35980631-35992038 GCA_027563575.1 Erythroxylum pedicellare | reverse complement strand
TTTTATTAACTTTTAATTTTTTAAATATTGATTTAAAAACAATTTAAATATCATGTTCAACCCAAAATACAACTTATTAAAAAAATGTCGGCTGGACCCATTGGCTATGCTTCAAGCTTGGTAAGAAACTGACTATGGAAGACAAGTTAGGTGACGACAGAGAGTGGTCAGAGACGATCCCACGTAAGACTCTTAAGCCATTTACAAGTAAGCATGTGAACAACAACAATTTCCAAACCTACGACCAAGTCTAGCCTATTGCCTTCTCTCTCGCAACAATCACCAACACCAAAACCATATATATATATATATATATATTGAAACTATGGTTTGTTAGTATTTTAACGTATCATTTGGAGAGGAGTTGCAGTGGCGTTTTCTCCATTAACGTACGCTGAAGCATCATCATATCGTATCATTAAAACTTACCTTCTCTGTCTCTTGCTTGAGTCACGTTTTCTTCACAAAAATGGCTTCAAAAGCTCTGCTTCATTCCTCCACGCCAAACCCTTCTCGTGTATGCAACACAAGGTCATGTTTTATCCATTTGAGAGGAACCTTTCACCCTAAGAGATCAATCCTGATACACCCCATCAAATGGCGGCAGCGAGAGAGTTCACGTTCGAGACCAATAACGGATCATAAACAGAGGGGTTGCGCAGTGAAGTGTACGGCGGAGGGTATAGAAAGAGGGATGTTGATGGGAGGAGGGAGGGAGAAGGGTATCGTCAGCATACCGGAGAGGTTCAAGGTGGTGGCTTTAACGGCGTGCGCTATGTGCCTGTGTAATGCCGACCGTGTGGTTATGTCGGTCGCTATCGTCCCACTGGCCGCCAAGTTTGGTTGGTCTAGTTCTTTCTTGGGCATTGTTCAGGTACTTACTTTGGTATTCTTTCTCTTGAGTTGATTGTATTATGTGTTGATCTTTTCACGTTTTCAGGAGGGTAATTGCCATTAATGTGTTGACCGGTGTTTGTGTGCGTGTGTGTCGGCGGTGGCTCGCCGCCTCCTACTTGAAATTTATGATATATTCTATGATTAAACCCCTTAAAATGTTGGACATATGTGGTGGTAGAAATGGAATGTTGAATTAGTCTCATTATCAGATGGTGGTCAAATAAAAACTTAAGGTGGGCTCCAAATTTAATCCAACCTACCCCATTATATTAAATGTGATAGGATTTTGGTGGTTGGACAACTCAATTTCAACCATTAGAACTTTATGAGAGTTGCTTAGACACTTGCCAACCCCCATCAAGAAGCTATTTTTGGTGTCTTTTCCTTTTTGATAAAGCTCAAAAAGGTTAAAGACTTGTACTTTTAATGGTTCTTAAAGTGTTTGATAAGTGTCTTTCTTCCAAGGATTTGTGCTTAATGGTGTTACAAGTGTAGATAAGAATGTATTCTTCTGGTAATAAGTTGAATTTTACTTGTCTTCATGTTTTCAATTTCATTTTGAATCAATTTTGACGTGACACTCATGATTTATGGTTAAAATGTTGTGATATGTGTCCATAAAAAGTCATCCTTTTTGTGGGGATACATATTCTCCTCAGTTATAGGAGGAGCTTTGGTAGACAAATATGGAGGCAAAAGAGTGATGGCCTGGGGTGTGGCCTTGTGGTCTTTAGCCACTCTCCTCACCCCATTGGCTGCAAATCACTCCACCGTTAGCCTACTCGCCGTCCGCACCTTCTTTGGACTAGCCGAGGGTGTTGCTTTGCCTTCCATGAACATCCTTTTATCAAGGTAATGCCACCATTTTTGCTTCCCATGAATTGCTAATGGTTATGACACTATCAACTTGTATATACTACATAGCCTGATCAAGTTGAGTTTAGTGTCACTCCAGATTAGGTTGCTTGGGGGGTTATCCATTATTAGTTACAGATTGCTCAAATTGTTAACTCTGCGAGTATTTATATTGGAGTAGGTGGTTTCCAGGCCATGAGCGTGCAACTGCAGTTGGAATCTCAATGGCTGGATTTCATCTTGGGAATGTCATAGGCTTCCTGTTAACTCCAGTTATGTTGTCTTCAGTCGGGATGCTTGGTCCATTTATCCTCTTCTCTTCATTTGGCCTACTGTGGCTTACAAAATGGGCAAGCTTAGTTACAAGTGATCCTGGAGATAGCCCTTTTGTTAGTAAATCAGAGCTGAGATTAATCCAAGCTGGTAAAACAGATTCTTCAGCAGCCAAAGGGCAGCTTCCTCCATTGCTCCATCTGTTGTCGAAACTACCATCATGGGCGATCATTTTTGCTAATGTAGCAAACAATTGGGTGAGTTATAATAGCTGGAGGCTTATGACTGAACTTCTTTGCTTTTGAGATTGTATTGAAAAATTTCATATCCTTTGAACTACAGGGTTACTTTGTACTTCTCTCGTGGATGCCTGTATACTTCAAAACGGTAAGCCTTTAATATACTTATTTGTTGCTAAATCATTCATGGAAGCTGAGTGCTTGAAAGATTGATCAACGGTAAGATTGATCAACAGTGGAAGTTGGAATTCTTTCTCCTGTTCTTATAGTACGGAATGATGATTTCTCCTGTAGTTGATTGTGTAAGGGCTTGGTAAATGCAGGTGTTTAATGTGAATCTGAAGGAAGCTGCTTGGTTTAGTGCTGTCCCATGGGGTACAATGGCAATCTCTGGTTATGTTGCAGGAGCTTTATCTGACTCCTTAATCAAGAAAGGCTACTCTTTGACATTAGTCCGAAAGATCATGCAGGTAAGTCCGTTTGGAACAAGAACATCAACCATAAGCACCGTCTTTCATACCTGAAGTTATTACTGAGGATTGTAATGCTCTAATTGTATATTCAAATCTGTTGAATATTGGTGTCTGCAGTCTATTGGATTCATAGGACCTGGAGTGGCATTGCTTTGCTTAAATTATGCCAAGACACCAGCTGCTGCAGCTATCTACATCACTGTGGCCTTGAGCTTGAGCTCTTTCAGCCAAGCTGGTTTTCTTCTGAATATGCAAGTAAGCTTCAAAACATGGTGATCTGCTCTTTAGGGGTCGAATTTGTTCTAAATTGACTCGAATTCTTTTCGTATATCAGGATATAGCACCTCAGTATGCAGGATTTCTCCATGGTAAGAGTCCTGGCTTCTTGTCTATGTTTAGTGCTGGATCATAAGAGGTCACTGTTAATTCTTATTGCTATCAAACAAATTTTGATGTAGGAATCTCAAATTCAGCTGGAACATTAGCAGCAATAGTCAGCACTATTGGAACTGGTTTTTTTGTTCAAAGGTTGGGTTCTTTCCAAGCATTCCTCACTCTCACAGCAACCCTTTATTTCATTACCACCATCTTCTGGAATCTGTTTGCTACTGGAGAAAGGGTTTTCTAGACTTGTGTTCCTGACTCGTAGCAAACCAGGTAGAAGCCTAAAACCAGGCCTCTTTCTGCAACAGAAATAAGAATAAAAAAAGATTGCAAATTTTTTGGTACAAGGAGAGAGAATTCTGAGTTAAAAGTTCATCAATGGATAGAGTTGAGTGTGTACAGGATAGATTATTCTTTATTCTGTTCATTAGCAGTAAATGATAAAATTATATGCTTCTTCTTTCCTTTACTTTCTCTGTTTCTTTCTTCCACCTATTGTAGTCACAAGCAAAGAACTGTGAAACAAAATTAGTTTTATGTTCATCTTCATCAAATTCACCATGTTGTAAATGCCAGGGAAGAGTTCATCAGTTCAGGTTCCATTATTCCAAACAGATATGAACACGAAGATCCAACTCTAAGAAACAAGAAATTGACAACTGAAATTCTTTAATTATGTATACAGAGGGTTGAACTTTCAAATCCCTTTTAAGAGCTGGAAATTCTGAGATGAGAATACTGACCGCGACTTTTATCAGTACTGGTATAGGCTTTAAATTGCCTGTGTTATTAAGGAATAATGATACAATAACTTGGAAGATTAAAGGATCACACAAGATCAAAACGGCTGAGGCTGAAATGAAAAAGTTAAGAAACATATGATTACTCGAAAAGCTTATGTCTGTTACAGTACTGCCAAAGGCTATGCGGATTCGACAAAAGTGCTTGCCTTGTAATAGATGTTCCTTGCTTGGATATCTCAATCCGCAGTGATCAGATTAATGTCTTTTCAGAGGGTTTTCTGTTATATAAAGTATATATAACTCTGTCTTTGACATTAAGCTAATCGCTCTTATGACCAAATTTATATGAATAATAAGAACTAAAAAGGTTAAAAATTTTCATTTATTACATTATTTATACATTTCAATATATTTAATTACATCTCTTTTTATTATCAATCATTTTGTATTATTAATTCACTAAGAAATTTATGTATAAATTAGTGTGTTTAGCAAATATTTACATATAATACATTAAAAAATAGAAAATTTGGATTAAAAAATAAAAATGATAGGCGAATATTGACAAAGCAACTATGCACCATTCCAAACCATCCTTATATATATTGGATCACTTGTAGGCTTGTAACTCATTCCTGACGTTTAAAGAACTCAAACAGACATAAAATCCAAATTACGGTCTTACCCCAACCACAGAGTCTCTGGCTTTGCTGTTTCCTATTATTGTTTCAACGCTGAGCGACACCCATAAACCTTCAATTCCTCTGCTTTCTGCCGAACGAATCGGAACCCAGATAGGATTTGCTTTGTTCTGAACTGGGTTTTCAAGAATTTAGTGAAAAGGCGCAGCAACCAAGGAATTCTCAACTGGGTATTTTTCTGATAGTTGGAAAGGTATGAACTTTAGGAGCTTGGAAGAGTTCTGGGCCTTTTATGTGACCCAACACTCGAAACCAGCAACAAGGCGATGGCACTTTGTGGGGACTTTAGCAAGTATGTTGTGTTTACTATACTCTTTGATCTTCAATTGGTGGTTTCTGGTTTTTGTGCCTGTGGTTGGTTATGGTTGTGCTTGGTACAGCCATTTCTTTGTGGAAGGGAATGTTCCTGCAACTTTTGGGCATCCGTTTTGGTCTTTTCTGTGTGATTATAAGATGTTTGGTTTAATGCTTACTGGGCAGATGGACAGAGAGATCAAGAGGCTTGGTAAAAGACCTGTCTTGCAGGGCTTTTGATCACTGTTTTTTTTCCTTTACTTGTTCTAAACCATATACTAGCTTCCTTACCCTTTGGGAATTCTATGTTATTTTGTCATTTCTGAGAGCTTTTTTCATGTGAATATATATCAAATCAGATGTTAGAATAACGAGTCCAGCAAAAGCTAGAATTTTTGTTTCTGTTGTTTGTCATATCAGAACAGATTCAAGAATTCCAATGCAATTGCTTGTTGATATTTTATTTTTTTGTGTTAAGTGGACTTTTATCAAAATGGTTAAATGATTGAGTCACTCACGAAGATATTTTTTCACATTTAGCATTTTGAGTTAAAAAAAAGGAATCCAAAGAACTTTGGAATGTCCAATACGTCTTTGCTGACTTCTCGAACAAGATGATAAGTCAAGCAATGAGACGTTACTACGTGACACAAAAAGCTTCGGTTAAAAAATATACTAATTAGCATGTCAAGTTAGGGTATAAGGTTCTATGATATTAGTTTGGCAAAGTATTTAAGAACATCCCAAGAATCTTCAAGTACTCAGGTGTAAAAAGTTAGATTTCAAAAGTCTGAAACCTTCAAACGACTTGGTAAAATTTACATTGAAACAATAACATTATCACTAGAGATGGGATAACATGAAAGTCCATGCTTTGCAACTCTTTATCTTTTCTATAAATGGTTGAATGAGAAATACGCTAATTATCTTATGATGGAAGAAAAATAATTGGGAAAGTTCAATCCTTTCTTCCCTTCTCTTTACTTCTTTTTCCTTCCTTCTGTGTCAAGAATTAAATCAAGAGTAAGTTACAAATGAATTGTCAAGAGATGAGCTAAAGCTGTTCATCTTCAAAATTCAAGGGTAAGCAGCCTATTCAATGTCAAGATCATGAAAACTTTTCTCAGCAACTCTACAATCTTTGTACCACTTGAAAAGTCTTGGCCTGTGTTCAGCTGAAAGATCCAGGTCTTCATCAATATTGGCAAAACCAACAGTGCAAATTGTGACAGCCCACAGATTGATCGCCACTAGTCGGTGTTGCGTGAAAAAGATGGTAAAGGCATTGCCTCTTGTGGACGAAGGATAACAAGAACACCAAACATCCCAAGCATTGGGAGGACGAGTAGCCACTTCAGTATTTTATAGTAATACATGTGAAATGTCAGCGAGAAGTCATCTGAGAAATAAAGTCCGTTCTTGTCAACCATCTCCACTAAGACAGTTCCTGTAGTCCTCATTGCAACTGTTGGAAGTTTGATCCTATATTTTCCAGGACGGTTGAAGACTTGATTTTGCTTTATGGTTCTATCACCTTGGTAGTTGCCTGGGACTAACAAGGTTGTCTGCGATGTTTCAATTGGAATCAATAACTGCAAGGCGCTTCTTTGGGTTTATGTTTGAGTGCTCAAGTACTCAAAATCACACAGGGAGGAGAAACTTACAGTGACATTATAAGGTGCTTGAGACCCAGAAGGGTATCTGTGCTTATCTACAATCTCAATCTCCACCCAGAAGTTCTTCCCTTCCTCATCACGGAATGCTCTTGATGGATTTGTAACATAGACCCCTTCACGATTGTAACGATAGGCAACATTATTTCTCCCTTGATCAGCTGATCTCCATGCCTGAAAGTTTGAACCACAAAGTTTTCAAAATGCAAGGAGACCATAAAAGACAATAACCCATAAAAAAGCTTGGAGGAAATTTGCCTTGAGGGGATGATGGGGAGCAGGAGTTGAGAAACAGAAGACATTCCCATTCATTGTTGTAACAACAAGGTCGAGATCATCTCCACCATCAACATTGTCTGCCAAGACCATGCTGTATCTGTGACAAAGAGATCCACAAATCACAACTAAATAATATGAGAAAGAAAACAAATTGAAACACAAAAGTGTTGGAGAAATCATACGAAATTTCACCAATATCAACAACATCAGCACAAGACGTAGGTCCATCAATGAGGTACAGGTAACCATCAAATGACGTGGTCACAAGAGTAAGCCCCCTGCTTTTCTCTCCAAGTTTACTCAAATCAACTAGAAGAACCTGATTCATCACTCTCCCATGGGTTCTATAAGGGTAAGGACGAACTATGGAACCATCCTTGCCGCTGAGAACGTGTATGTTCCCTGATAGAGTTGGAACCACTACATCAGTATGGCCATCACCGTCAACATCGCCTACTGTTGGACCCTGAGATACAAATCATGACAAATTTTTAAGTACATCTTCCCATGTTGCATTATTCCAAATGCAAAAGCAAACTTCATCATATAAAAAATGAAAATGTTAACTTTTTTCTGTACATCAATACCTAACTCCAATACAAACTTCTGAAGGTACCTGGTGAGGTCTTTATGTAAATTGGAAAAAATTCCTAGATGCTACAATGTACTAGCAATTAAATCAAGTACCTTCTGCCTTCAATGTGCAGAGGTACTTGAATGAATCAAGGTCATGACTGACCTGGGCAATATGACTCTTAAGGTGCTTCTGCCATATCTCTTTTCCTTGGGAAGTCCATGCAGCAACATTGCCATGCGTATCAGTAGTTACTAGTTCAATCTTTCCATCATCATTGATATCAGCAGCAACTACAGCTCCTTGAATTTCGGCCATCTCAAGAGGGAACTTTTCTCTCAAATTTCCTGAATGATAAAGTTACATCTTATCTTCCAACTATTCTCTGAAGAAATAAAAAAGTAGCCATGGAAGGAGACTCATAAAGCACTGAGAACATAGTTTCAAATGGAGAAGCAATGACTGAGAACATAGTTTGAGATAGAGAAACAATGAATTATGGATGAAAGCACAGTTTCACAACTTTAATTTTCCAACTGCTCTTAATTCTCCAAAAGTAAAACTAAGAAGGGAGACAGTAACTTCAGACTGATGGAAAAGAAAAATTGGATCAAAACAGATACTACCATTTCCAAGCAAAAATAGAAGTACAGAGTCAAGTAGCAGCAAAGTATGACTGCTAGCATTTCAGCGTGTTTAAGTGGCAGCAAGAGAAGAGAATGCATCCAGGGATGAGATACCAGTATAAAAGTGACCCTAAAATTCAAAACCAAATGATCTGTAAGGAATTTTACCACGATGATCAAGCACATAGAACAAGCCAAATGATGTTCCTACAAGAATGTCCAAATTTCCATCTTCGTCCAAGTCAACCAATGTAGGAGAAGAATGTATATACGCACGGTAGTTTTGAGTATCAGTGCTAAGATCCAGCTCTTTAGTCCATTTAACGTGCTTTTTCTCAAGGTCAAATACAACAATAGAGCTAGCAACATATTTTCCAATATCTATACTACCCAGTTCCTTCAAATGCTCAGGGTTGTCATAATACCTGTCAAATGTACAGAATTATCAGGAATGAACTAAAGATATTAAAACTTATCATTCCAAAGGTAAAAGAGTAGCATCAAACACAAGAGAAGGGAAGGTTTCCCAAGTTAATTCAACCAAATAAAGATTGACTGCATAGATTGAAGTAAAAGGTAAATATAAGTTGTGACAAAATTGAAGGTATCTTACTCTTGATCGAAGAAATATGAAACTGCAACAATCATTTCTGTCACCCCATCACTGTCAATATCTGCTATGACCTAAGAGAGTAGAAAAACTTAATTCAAGTCCAAATATTTAATCTAATCTACCATCTTTGATGCAAGCTCATAACTAAAGTTTTTATCAAGTATTAGACTTACGGGAGTGCACAAGATATGTGAGTCAACATTCACATAGTCCTCCAATTTCTCATGTTGTGCTTCAGTCCAATCCGCATCTCCCCACATGGATTGGTTCACATAATCATCATAGTCATAACTGTACTCATCGGCCAGCTCATCAATATTGCGGAACAACTCAAAAGATGAATCAGCATCTGCTTCTAACCCTCCATCATTTTCCACAGTTGCCACATATTCTGCATTTGCGTGGTCCTTCGATTCTGAACTGCCTCCCGGGGGATTCTTCAAAATTCTATCTTCCAAAAGTCGTCTCCCAGTGTTTACTCCCGTATATGTAGCATTGATTAAGACAGAAACATTATTAGAAGAATTGTTCATCCTTGTAGGCAGTTCTAAATTTGTCTTTATTTGACTCTCATCAATTTTCTTTTCGTTCTCCTGACGGGATTCTTTAACTGTACGGTCACTTGTTGTTATGGATCTATTTCCATGTGTTCTATCAGAAGTCATCATTTCATGTTTGCTTCCATTGGCAATTTGATTGGAAGCATTCATTTGAGGTGTACTTTCTTGTGTAGCTCCAGTTGCCTCTGCAAATATATCTACAGTTAGTTCTTTAAGGAATTCTAGCATAATTTCAGAAGTCAGAACTGCAACGATGTTTCAATATGTAAAGAAAAATGTTCAGAAACTTGTGTTTAGGGAGTTTTCCCACAAGCAACTGCTACTAAGTAATGTTCATTTCCACCTTCTCTATGGCAAACGGTGGTACTTATCAAATCATCTATATATGTATGATTTTCAGGCTTTAAGCAACCATATTGAGTGCATAGCAATACTAAAAATCAAAGCTAATATTGCATAGATAGGAACTGCATCCACATTTAACCAATCATCAAGAAAATCCTTGTGCATAACAAACAATATCTCGGGCAATAGAAGAAGAAAAACATGCAAATTTGACCTAATTTGCTAGAAGCTTACGTAGTGCTGATTTCTTCTGGGCAGCCTCCAATATAAGTTGCTCATCATGAACATCCGGATGAGAACGATCTACAGGATTGGGATCCAAACCCACATACCAATCTTTTCTAACTTTCCTACGAGGCACCTCCAGTTTTTCTGTCATCATGTAACCTGAAACCCTAACATAGGGATATAAAATAACAGAGAACATTAACAACTTCATCAAACCATCAATATCATCTAATAACCAGCTTATATCGTTGTGGAACCCATCAAAGAGTACCTGAAAAATAGCACCTGACCATTGTAGGTAGCCAATGCAATTTCCTTTACACCATCCTTGTCAATATCATACAACAGAGGGCTTGCATGTACAGTTGACTGGTGAAATGCCGGCCAACCTAACAGACGGTACAGCAGCCATGTAAACTTTTCACAGTACAAAACCATTCAAAGCACTCCCAAAACTCGAAAAATGCATGAAATATCGAGATATCGATTAAACCATTACTGATTCATTTTCCCAGATGATCAATTTTCAAAAGCCAACCTTGGCGTATAGAAGTCAAGAAAAGAGTTATACCAGGCATTTTGTCTCCATCAGAACCTTCTAGCACTTCAAGGTAATGAACAAAAGAAGGAACTACAATATCAAGTTTCCCATCACTGAAGCCCAAAAAATTAAAACTTTCAATTAGACAATAAACGCAAACATCTCAACAAAGAACAAGTGTTTCCCCACTACCTGTTTATATCAGCAATGAGAGGATTAGCATAAATACTAGAGCTAACTTCCGTTTGCCATCTGAGCTCCAAACTCCTAGGACACATTGTATTCAACAAGGCATCCTCGTCTCTATACACACGAAAAACCAAACGCCTTATATTCACTCCACTTATTACACCAACAAAAAACTAAAAGGTCATAAAAAAAGATACAATTTTTTAAATTGGCACCCAATGAAACTCACATTTCAGGGTACCCAGCGGCGTCGTCGGTGGCCTCTCGCTCCCGGAATTTATTCTTCTTGGACTCCTCTCCGAGAACGGAAATAATAGAAATGAATAAAAGGAAGCAAATCAACAAAAACCTAACCGATGTCATCAGAAGATTTTGTTTTGATTCACTCAAAATTCATTATATGTAGGATCAGTAAACCTTGAATTAGGGTTCAAATGATCTATGGAGTCCAAGTAAGAAGAAGAAGAAGAATGCTTAGAGCTAGTAGACTCACGACTAGTGAAGAAATGAAACTTTTGAGAAATTATATATCAGTCCTCTGTTTTCGCTCGTATTTACCGATACGTCCAAATGAATATAATATTAAAAAATTCTGGTTATGAATATTGTACCGGATTTGATACCAGATTGAGTTCTGGTATGGTATTATAAACGGTTAATACCGGATACCATTTTTGTTAATTTTTTAAATTTATAAAATAATCTCTGAATTTTTTTTAAAATTATAAAATAATAAATTGTCATATTGTACAATTCTACTGTATATTTTTAACCTTATCTTTAATAATAATAATAATAATAATCACAATTTTAATTTAATTCATAAAATTAATTTAATTATTATTATTAAATATAATTATATTTAAAATATATAAATTTCAAATAAATTTTGATTTAATAATTAAAATATATAAAATAAA
>JAOQMP010000004.1:35913868-35941471 GCA_027563575.1 Erythroxylum pedicellare | reverse complement strand
CAACTCTTTACGTTCTTTAACACATTTCACTTCATTAATTCCTATAATAGTTCAAAAACATCCATAACCGATCAAAACATAGGATTTCACACTAACACCAAAAATAGAGTATATTCCGTGAAACATTAATTCTAGCTCTCTCTCTCTCTCTTTTTTTTTTGACTTAACCATTTATGGCAAAAACCTCATTTCGACATAACTTTGCATTTACACACACTTGCTTTGAATACTGCATCATTTAAACTTGTCTCTTAAATCCAAACTCATTCAACTCACCTCTATTAACACTTTATAAATTTTCCATGCATGAACAGTGAAAAACCATAACAGAAACATATATGTCTAAGTCTAGAATCCATTTAAATCAATTGAAAACAATTCCTAATTCTCAAATCCATCATCTAAATTATTCAATACCGCAACCTCAAATCTCCAACCCATGCGTGCATGTATATTTTTACACCATAGAAACATCATCAAGTTATTTACTTGTTCCAACTACAAAGACAACCAACGAGGGACAAAAACACAAAGCATAGAATGCTTTCGGTGATTCAAAAGCTACAGTAATTCCTTTCTCAGAACCAACTTCGTGGGTTTTTGTATGATATTTACGTGTCACTCAACCCAGCATCCTCTTATCTCAACAGACGCAACCCATTTGTTACAATACAACTAACCAATTGTCTCATAAATATTAATGCCACATGTCAAAATATAAATGGGCCATAAATCAATTTTTTTTCAAAAATTCACCAAAAATATAAAATAATAATATGACCCTCCAAATAAATTTTCAGCTCCAAAATAATTCACCAAAAATTTCAAAATACCCGAAATGTACAAAAATTGCCAAATCACATTTAATACACTCCAATTTAAATCCACAATTTTCATTTATAAATCAAATTTACCTGGAAATGCCAATGAGTGCATGTATAATCATATGAATATGCAAAATAAATGTGTATGGCACTATTAATTCCTAATTTCTCAGAACTTTATCATAATTCACAATTATAACCTTAACAATTGACGGTTAGGTACACTCGTCAAGAAAATGGAGTTGCAGAAAGGAAAAATAGAAATATTATGAATATGGTGAGAAGCATGTTATTTTGTAAGAAGTTACCTAAAAGTTTTTGGGTAGAGGCTATGGCTTGTGTTGTCTATATCTTGAATAGGTGTCCTGTTAAAAGTGTTCTAAATAAAACTCCACAAGAAGCATAGAGTGGACAAAAGCCTAATGTTAGTTATATGAGGGTGTTTGGTTGCATAGCCTATTTATACGTGCCTGATGAGTTGAGAAAGAAGCTGGATCACAAGGCAAAAAAATGTATATTTCATAGCTACAGCATGGAAACAAAAGGTTATAAGTTTTATAATCCAAAGACTCAAAAAGTGATCATCAATTGAGATGTTACTTTTGAAGAAGATGGAGTATGGGATTGGTCAAAAAAAGAAAAGAAATCATCGGCAGTAACAGTGCTAATAAACAATGATTTTTGAAACAACTGGTCAAACTAGAGAGTCGTCTTCACCTCAAATTCCTGAAGAGTCGACTCATGTTGATCCTGAAGCGTCATCTCCTCCTCCTTCACTTGCACTTAGGCGCTCACAACGAGAACGTCATCTACCTACTTATTTGAAAGATTATCAAGTAGGTGATGATGATAATGATGATGAAGTTGTTACCCATTATGCTTTTTTTGCAGACTGTGATCCAGTAATATTCAAGGAAGCATTGAATGATGGTCATTGGATTAAAGCAATGGATGAAGAAACTCATGCTATTGAAAAAAATAAAACATGGGAGTTAACCACTTTGCCAAATGGAAAGAAACCTATTGGCGTCAAATGGGTGCACAAAACAAAGTATAAGCCCAATGGAGAAGTGGAATGCTTTAAAGCAAGACTAGTTGCAAAAGGATATAAGCAAAAGTCAGGTATCGACTACTCTAAAGTTTTTGCACCTGTTGCCAGATTAGACACTGTACGTTTAATCATTTCTCTTACTGCTCAAAGCAATTAAACGATTCATCAAATGGATGTGAAGTCAACCTTTTTGAATGGTATACTTGAAGAAGAAGTATACGTTGAGCAACCACCAGGATATGTAAAGCAAGGAGAAGAAGATAAGGTTTATCGACTAAAGAAGGCACTGTACGGTCTCAAATAAGCACCGATGGCATGGTATACTCATATTGATACTTATTTCATTAAACATGGATTTCATATTTGTCGATATGAACATACTTTGTATATCAAGATCAACAAGGAAGGAGACATTGTCATAGTTTATCTCTATGTAGATGATTTGATATTCACTGGTAATAATTCAAGATTGTTGTCGGAGTTCCAGAAAGATATGGTTGCTCATTTTGAGATGACAAATTTGGGATTAATGTCTTACTTTCTCGGTATCGAGGTAAAGCAAACAAATGAAGGCATATTCATTTCACAACAAAAATATGCAGAAGATGTTTTTAAAAAATTCAAGATGGATGCGTGTAAACCAATTTAACACTAGTTGAAGAGAGGCTAAAGTTTGTGAAAGACAATAGTGGTGAATTGGTTAATGCAACAAATTTCAAAAGACTTATTGGAAGTATGAGTTACCTATCTGCAACTAGACTAGATATTGTTTGCGGAGTGGGAATCGTGAGTAGAATTATGGATTCACCATGACAATTTCATTAGCAAGTTACTAAACGAATTTTGAAATATATTAAAGGTACGATTGATGATGGCATATTTTATTCAAACAATAACAATATACAACTGGTTGGATATATAGATAGCGATTGGGCTGATGATGTTGAAAAGAGAAAAAGTACTTCAGGTCATGTTTTTCATTTAAGTTCTAGAGTATTTTCTTGGTCTTCTAAGAAACAACAAGTAGTTGCTCTTTCAACTGCTAAAGTAGAGTATATAGCTGCAGCAAATTGTGCTACTCAAGCAATTTGGCTATGAAGGATGCTTAATAAATTGAAACAACAATCAGATGGTCCCACGACAATCTACTGTGATAATAAATCAACAATCGCTTTAATGAAGAATCCAATGTTTCATGGTCGAAGTAAGCACAATGACATTAAACATCATTATATTCAAGATTTAGTTAAATACAAAGAGATTATTGTTGACTATTGCACATCTAAAGATCAAATAACAGACATTTTCACAAAGCCTTTGAAGGCTAATACATTTTACAAGTTGAAAAACATACTCGAAATGACAACCAAGTTTAAGGGAGGACGTTAGGGATTAAACTTGGTTTAATATTAGAAATCTCTTGACTATGATGAGTTGTAAAAGAATGGCTTTAACTTGATCAAATTTCAACTCAAATTAGCTTTCTATTTCTTTTGCTAGTTGGCAATTTTAAGTTGTCAACTATTGCCACTAAAGAGGTCAACTTACTTAATCACCTATAAATATGATCATTTGGCCATTGCATCCACATATGTAATTAGAAGAAAAAGTTGAGTAAAGTGTGTGCTAGCGAGTATACTAAAGAGGTTGGTTGGTTAACTTCAACAAGTTAACTCATAACGGGTTTTGAGTTTATTGAGTTTGTATTTGTAATATTTTTTTAAATAAAATAATGAGTGTTTGTTTTGTTCATTTTCAAGGTATTATAATCAAAGTTAATTGCAACACACACTCAGTAGCTCTAATGCCAAAACGTTGTTTAGTTTGAAGTTTGCATAAGAGTATCATAGATCCGACTTGATATATTGTTAAAAGAAAATAAATATGTTATAGATGATTACTAAGCTTGTGAATACCTTGTAAAAATAAATACTTTATTTTTAAACATTACAAACCTAGTAACGAACTCCACTTCCATGGCCATTGGAAGACACGTGGCAACAACCCATATTTCTATGTCTTTTTAAAAAAATTTCCATAATGACATTCTCTCTATCTTCTTCTCTCCCACGGAACACCTTGTTTATAGGAGTCCGAGCGACAGCACTTAGGGTCCTCTAGGGTTGTTTGTTTCTGTATGTGAACAACAAAATCTACAAAAGGAAGGAAATTGTTTGTGGGTTTAGTTCAATGGAAGGAGCGAGCAATGGGGGGATACTGTACCATGAAGTACAAGAGGGGAAGCTGTGTGCGTTGCATTGCGTGAACGCGGTGTTGCAAGGCCCTTTCTTCTCAGAACTGGATTTGGCGGCGCTTGCCACCGATCTTGACCACAAGGAGCGTCAGGTCATGCAACAGTTGGGCGACTTCGTATCCTTCGAGTCTCACAATGTTTCATTGGGGGGCGATTTCAGTATTCAGGTAGCTTGATCACCCATTCTCTCTTTGAAATTGTCTTCTTAAATTGATTGTTGTTTGGATACTTGGAAATAAAGTGGAGTTTTTGTTCCTTTTGATTGATGACTCTTGTTTTAAGTCATTCTTTTTGTTTGGAGAGTGGATTGTACATTGGCTTTTTAGTTCTTTGTCTGCATTCTAGGCTAAAGCCGAGAACTTTCATAAGATTGAAATGAACCTTGCTTGTGTTGCTTCTGTTATAAGTCAGCTACAGTGGTTCTGAGTTTGGTTTTGGGTGATCCTTACCCAAGACAAATGAAGGCTCTTCATATCAACATTTTGTTTGTTTTTGTTATAGGTGTGTTTTTTTAACAGACCACAATGTGAGGGAGTGATACAGTTTATGGAAGTATGAACCCTGGAGAAGTAATCGAAAGATAAAGAGGATAGGGTTGTAGTCTCTAGTCCTTTATGGGTGAAATAATATGGAGGCTTTAGAATTCAGATCATATTTATGGAAACAAGGCCTTCTTTCCGTTACCTTATTGAATATTCGGCTCTGTATGCTTCTTGATCAACATTAAAACACTAGATCAGGAGTCACATTTATTAATTAAGTTTGAATGTGTGATTCTCATATCGTATAGATAGATTTTCCATACGAGGAAATGGCTTTTGGTACACTTCGGTTAGCATATTGTTGCGTTCAAGATACTGTTGATGTTGATTTGACGTTTTATTCTTTTTGGAACATATAAGAGGAGAAAGCAAAACTATGTTTCTTTGGTGCTTGTATTAAACCCTTCTGATTCTGGATCCTAAGTAAGCAGTTGATTAAGTTCCATTTGACGATGGTCCTGTTGTAGTCAGGAATGGAAGTTTGGTTAGTCGTTATTCCACCTCTCACTCCCTAGTCATGCTGTATTATCGTTTGTCCTTTCTTGTACACGTATCGTGATTTGTAAGACTAACTGTTGTGGTGGATCTGGCTTTTACTTTAACTGTAATATTCCTTTTAAATCTTAACTATTATGTTGTTTTAATGCTGTCTGATCAGATTGTCCATCGATTTTAATCCATTTAGCTTTGCTAGTTGGTTCACATAACGGATTGTTTCCAAATTATGGATACTAATGCTAGAATCATTGATGCATATCTTTCTAATCTATGGAGCTTCCATTTCCATATATGTTTAACCAGGGTAGAAGGTTAGATAACTCCAAAATATCGTTTGAGAGGAGTTTTGCATGAGTAATTTTGTAACACATAAGTGGTCTAACTTATCTATGTGCAAACAGAAATTTAATGAAATAATAAGTTAACTCTTTAATTGCCACTTACAGGATCCAGGGATAAGTTTACATTTGACCAATTGAGTTGGCGTTGTATTGCTGTGCATGCTAATATCCCATTTGCTATCTTAGATGGACACATATTAATGAGTTTGTGATTTGATTATTAAAACTATACTTGAAGGAGAGGGTTTAAACATGGAAGCATTATAATACAACCAAATCACAGTGTTGTCTTTGAACATGAATTTGTTGTTAAACCAGAAATTGAATTAATTGGAGATTGCAATGACTAGGATAAATTTACTTGGATGTAGCTGTTTATCATCAGACTTTTAATGGTTCAATACATTACAATTGAGAAAAGAACCACATTCCATCATTTGCAAGAAACAAGGGTCTGAATTTTAAAGATCCCATACTTAGTTTTCCATTTTCCTTCAAGTAATACTAGGGATGCTACAACTCAATACCAATAGTGCGACTGCTACGTGGTGCAACATTAAAGAGCCATGTGTTCCATGGTTTTGATCCACTGTTAACCTTTTCTAGGAGCATTTTATGCGGTTGATGCATCAAGACATAATTGGTTATGAATATCCAAGTCTCTTATATTGCCATATTTATAAACAAATAAATTGAAGTAGTTCTTATTGAGGATGCATGTGAGCATTGTTAGTTCAATTGGCAACTTGTTATGCAGAAATTTATTGAAGTTGTCCAAAAGTTAATGTTTTCAGAAAATGCTTAATACAGGTTCTGCAGAAGGCTTTAGAAGTATGGGACTTGCAAGCCATTCCTTTGAACAGTCCAGTTGCTGAGTCCGCACAGATTAACCCTGATCTGGAGAATGCTTTTATTTGTCACTTGCAAGACCATTGGTTCTGTATTAGGAAAGTAAACGGGGAATGGTATAATTTTGACAGTTTCTATGTGGCTCCGCAGCATCTTTCAAAGTTCTATCTGGCAGCTTATCTTGACTCTTTGAGCAGCTCTGGCTGGAGCATATTCCTGGTGAGAGGGAACTTCCCAAAAGAGTTCCCCATCACATCATCTGAAGCTTCTAATGGCTATGGACAGTGGCTATCTCCCGAAGATGCTGAGAGGATCACAAAAGCCTGCAACTCAATGAATGCACTTAACCAAGGTGGTTCTACTCAGCAGGATGCTGTTGCATATCAAGAAGTTCTTTCAGAAATAGAAGATCGTGATTTGAGAGCTGCAATAGCTGCCAGCAAGGAGGATACTCTCCTGCTGGAGGCTGCTTCTGAATCCAGCGATCCTTCAAAAGCCAGTGGTTCTACTCAGCAGGATTCCCTTGAAGTTCTTTCAAAAATTGAAGATTGTGATCTGAAAGCTGCAATAGCTGCCAGCAAGGAGGATTTTTTCCTGCCAGAGGCTTCTGCCGAATCTAATGCTCCTTCAAAAGCCTGTCACTCAGTGATTGCTCTTCAAGAAGGTGCTTCTACTCAGCACGATTCAGTTGAAGTTCTTCCAGAAATAGAATATCAGGATTTAAAACCTGCCATAGCTGCCAGCAAGGAGGGTTCTTTCCTTTCAGAGGCTGCTGCTGAATCTAATACTTCTTCAAAAGCCTGTAACTCAGTGACTCCTCTTAACGAAGGTGGCTTTACTGAGCAGGATTCTGTTGTATATCAACAAGTTGTTTCAGAATTAGATCAGAATTTGAAATCCGAGATAGCTGCCAGCAAAGACGGTTCTTCCCTGGCAGAGGCTGCTGTTGAAGCTAATACTCCTTCGAAAGATGAAGTCAAGTGGAGGACAAACTGAATAGGAAAATATATGCTTTCAGATTCATAATTTTCTGAGTGACAATGGTTCATTGCAGGTAGGATGTTTTGAGCACATTGTTCTGAGGTCATTAAATTAAACAACAATGTACATTCCTTATACATTGTGTTGAAATAGATTTAAACTATAGATTAAAAGATGAATAACAATTCAGCTATAAAGATCTATATTATTCAAGATATCTTGCTTTTACTTATGCATGTTTGTCCATTAGCTATAAAGGCTAGGGATGGTAAACTGGTCGGGTCCGAAAGTCCTGCCCACTCAACCAGGCTGATCTGGACTGAAATAAAAAATTGCGAGTCTGGTTCAACCTAACCCTAACAAAACGGCCAGAAACTTCACTTCCTTTTGCTGCAAAATGACAAAACTAGAAAGTTGGCCATCTTAAGTGTCTTTAAAACTCATGAAGATGAAGATTCAAGTAGTTGACAAAGCCACCCTTCAAGCTACGAAACCAGTAAGTAACAAACCTAGTAAGCCCATCAAGAGTCACAAAACTTTCTTCACCCCTGCCCCCACCAATCTCCAATGGTCGACCCTGTTTATATATACACAAACAATTCAACTAAATAACAAGTTGGAAAGTAATTGAAACAAAACGAAATTAAGACTAAAAAAAAAAGAAATGGGTGGTATTATGCTTTTAGGCTGGAACATGAAGAGAAATGACCACGTCTTTTTAGAATATATCCAATTCGTATCAATGTACATTGGCTCCTCAGCCAAAAGTAAAAGATGGGGAAAAAATAGTAAAGATTTAAGGGAGTCGTCAGATAGATAAAAAGGGTAAGAAACCCATTGTTCCCTTTTCTTTCTTCCACCGATCGTCTCTCTTTCTAAGAGATCTGAAGATTGTTCAAAGTTTCGATTTTTGGGTTTTGCTCAAATGGGTTCATCCGATCGGTTGTTTAACAGACAGAGAACTGTTCATGGGATCCTGGGTGGAGGTTCTGGTATGTTTCTCTAACAGTTTTGAACATCTTCCACGTTCAATTGCTCTTGCATTCTGGTCATGTGCATTACAAAAATCATTCGTTTGATAATTGGGAAATGTATTACCTTTTTCAAGAAATTCATGTTAGGAGTTGACAGGATTGTCTCCGATCAAATGGGTATCTTTAATGAGATCAAAAGTTTCATGCTTGTTCTTTGTTTCCAACAGTCGCAGATGTGATACTATGGAAGCAAAAGAACGTTACTTTGGCCATACTGTTGGCAACTTTATCGTCTTGGGTGGTCTTTGAGAGATCAGGATATACTCTGTTGTCTCTCATTTCTAGTGTTCTTCTCCTCCTACTTACCATTCTCTTCCTTTGGGCCAAATCTGCAGCTATACTTAACAGGTAATTTCCAATTTCTTAATTTCCATTGAAGAGGTACTGTCTTTCTATATCCTGATGTTCCTGGAATTAGACAATCTGATATGAATTAATTGCAGATATGTAGTGATTGTTATGTTACGTAAACCTCTTTCAAAAGGGAACTTTGAACATTGTCATTTGTTACATTGGTGAATGAGGAACTTTGTATGCGGTATGATGATCCTTGGAACTTGAATTTATTTGTTCATTTTCGGTTCTCCTCTCCCTTGAGCAGACCTCGTCCTCCTTTACCAGTATTGCATCTATCAGAAGAAACGGTGAAGGAAGTCAGCGGATTGATCCGGAATCGTGTCAATGATCTGCTCGCTGTTTTTGAGGACATTGCGCTCGGCAAAGACACAAACTTGTACTTCAAAGTTGCTGCATATCTGTTGCTGATATCTGTAGTTGGGGGCCTAACAGATATGCTCACTTTGGGCTATATCAGTAAGTTTTACTTCGATGATTAGTGTTTATTGCAGAGGGAGAAACAAGTGTATTGTTTCTGGGTTAGAATAGGTTCATCCTGTTCAGCAATTGACTGATTATGCCTGCTAGAAGTTTCTGCCATCCAAAAGTTATGGTCTGATTCTCCATTTTATCTCCGTTTCAGGCCTTGTTTTCATTCTCACAGTCCCTGCAGTCTATGAGAGATATGAAGATTGTGTAGATAAACATATCAACATTGCATTCAGAAAACTACGTCACTTATATGCAAAGTTCGACGTTGAGTGTGTCGGAAGAGTTCAAAACTGGATTTTGGAGAAACAGAAACTGAGCTGATTACTTGACGAAATTTCTGAAGTGGTCTTTTGAAAGGTGCTACAGAGTGTGTGGGATGAGAAACTTGTCTTTGCCATAAATTCAAAACTTGGGAGATTGCTTCCTGATTCCTTTTGTCCATTGTATTTTGATCTTTTCTCTTCCTCTTTCTTGTTTCCTTTCTTTCATTTTATGTGAGAAATTGTATAGGTGTTTCTGACTTTCAAATAGCTGGAATTGAGATGAAAATACTTGAATGACAAGTGATGGTTTCTTTGGTGTCATACAGCAAATACTTTTTATGATCTCTTAACCAATTTGTTTCCATTTTGCTTGTAAATTTTAAGGAATTTGGATATGAATTGATAGGTTCACAAACTCACAAGATCGGGCCTAATCAACTTCATTCAATTGTGAACTTTGTAAAAATGCACAACAGACTGTATACCTTAAATTCATAATAAACTGTTTTCTTAACCAAGAAGAGACAAGTTAATCAAAAAGGGGATTAAGACAAGTCCGGTCAAAGAATAAATTTGAGCATAAAATACATTAGGCCGTTAATCTAATCCTGACCACCTCCAAAGCTATCACGGTTTTCATGTTGCCATCTGAATCCTTGTCCGTCATGACCCACATCACCTGAATAGTATTTAGCTCGCCTGGATTGCGACAAATGCGATAAGGTAGGTGGAGGTGGTGGTGGAGGTGAAAAGGGCTGTGGTGTTGATATGCTTTTGCCATCCATGTGTTCCATAGGGTTGCTAATCTGCACAAGTTCCATAGCCCTGTTGCCAGAGGCTGGGTGAGGAGGAAGCATTGGTAGACCTCCTGGATTCCTTCCATAGTCTCCTTGATAATATGCGACATTGCGCTGAGAATCTGACAAGCTACCAAAACCATCCGGACCTCCCTGGCTCCCTGATGCTGGTTCAGTGTTCCACGGTGGAGGATAATTTGGCATAAAATTGACACCTGGCGGTGGTCTTGGTGGAAATCCCAACAAAGACCCTTGTTCTGATCCAACTTCCTGGGCAGAAATTGGTCCAGCCATCTGGGCCATTTCATGGGGAGCACCATAGAATGACTGAGCTCCTTCAGGTTGAAAAGGAGGAACTGCAAATTGAGGAGTCATCAAAGGATTGGAGTTCATAGGCATAAGAAAGTTAGGCGGTTGCATGGCATTCATGGGCGGGTATTCTGGTATTGAAGACTCGGATAAAACTCCTTGCTGCTTGTCTGAATACTGGGTAGATTCTGGTTGGGGGTTTGTCTGTATGCTATTTTGAAAATGATTCGGGAGGCCAGGGGGAGCATTGTCAGCATAGGGTTCTGAGTTGTAGTTTTGGGACTGCCCAAAGAATGGCGGCGGTGGTTGCATCACTGGCCTCGGAAGCGACTGTTCTCTTGTTTGCTGCCGGTGGGCTTTGTCTTCAGAATCAAGAAGCTGAGTACTTGAACCAGGTGAAATAACTGGCCTTGGGAGACCTCGAACTGTGGAATCAGAAGTAGTTAGCTGTCTCATACTTTGAACCTCTGATTCCAGGCAGTCCCCTTTCTCTGCATTTGGGTGTAGAAGATCAGCATGACTCTCATGGATATGAGTTTCAAATTCACTTCTCTTTAGGAAAGACTTGAGACAATGAGGAGCTGCACAGATGAAGATCCCTTCCATCAATTTGATTGTCTGAATCTTTTGTATACGTTCCTCACAACTGTGTTTCAAGAGAAATAAACAATGATTCATATGCAAACGCCAAAGTGGCCAAATGCACATAAGCTGTAAGGTAACGGTATTCTGAACTCTGCAACTCGGTAATAGTTGACATAGAGTAACAACATTACGAAAATTCCCAAAGAAAAAATTCACATTAAAGTAATATAAAGTTCAGCAACAAAGATTACAAGCATAAATTTAGATGTCTACTTACAGATAGCAGATTGAATCACTTCTTGCACAATCCAGACAGTAGGCATGCTCACAAGGGCTCTGCATGAGATAATCATGTCAAAAAGGAAAATATGATCCACAAAAAGTTAACGAGTTTAAAATGCTCGAAGATTCAACTTAAGAGGTACATCCATGAGAGAAGGAATGAGAAAAGAAAATTACGAAAACAACAAAATCACACAATCTCACGAAACCTATGAAGATGAGAACAAGATTAAATCAATCAACAAAATCCAGACTATATCGCAGCTCCGAAAACCTACTAAATGAAGATAACATCACAAGAGTATGGAGTTCAAAAATCATTACTTCAATTGTGTCAAAGAAGAAAAAGAAAAACTTCAATCATATTAACAAGCAACTAAACAGTATAATTGGGTATTAGCTCCCATAAAGGAATAAGATTCAAGCTTATTCCTACCTCCAAAGGAATTACTTTTCACTTGCAAGAGATTACTGTTCTGTTCACACGATCAAGACATAAACGGAAACAAAGAACTTTGCGTCCCCAAAATTTGATTTCTACTCGGTTCAAAAATCCCCAAATTTCTGGTAATGAGCCCAAATAACTTTGAGAAGAACCAAAAAGGATAAATAAAGCCTTAACAAGGACATACCAAGCGTCCATAGATAGCGATTGGAAAATCACAACGAACACAAAAGTGAACCCTCTCGCCAAGTTGTCGACGCGACCTCCTCCCCACTGTCTTAATCGTAATTGCACTCGTCGCAGGACCAACGGCCTTGGCCACCGGGAGATCGGCGAGGACAAGATGGTCGGGGCAAGCCACATTCACGGTCTCCGCCGGCGACAGCTTAGCCACTCCGCCGCTCTCCGACGAGGGCTTTATAAGCCTAATTTGAAGCGCCTTCGACATTGTAAGTAATTCTAACCAATACTACAACGCTTTTAGCAAAGAAATTAACGGTTTCGTAATCGACAGCGCTCGGATCCGGTTATTCGGGTTCGGGTCCTCTCTTGGATCGGAATATGCAGGAGCAGTGACAGAGGAGAGAGGACAGAAGACAGAAAATGACGGCGTTCGTTATAGACTTATAGTTGTCCACTTCGAAATCGAAACGACTGCGTTCTAGAAATCGATAATATTTTATTAAGTTTTTGCTAAATTCATTACTAAATGTGTATATAAATTAAAATAATTCAACATAAATTGGATAAAAATTATGGTTAATATCTTTAATAGTATGCGATATTTTTGAGGGTTACCCCTTTTCTTTTTTTTAAGACCAGATCTTTTATACCCATAATCTTGTATCAACTTTGTTCCACACAATCCTATCCACACAAATATGTGAGACCCAGAAATATATGTGGATGGGATCATACGGAACAGAATTGATACAGGACTGTCATTTTCTGTCCTCTCTCCTCTGTCACTGCTCCTGCATATTCCGATCCAAGAGAGGACCCGACTTACAGTTGTCCACTTTGAAATCGAAACGACTACGTTTCTAGAAATCGATAATATTTTATTAATTTTTTAAAATTCATTACTAAATGTGTATATAAATTAAAATAATTCAACATAAATTGGATAAAAATTATGGTTTTTTTTTTATATAAATGTAACGAGGCCTAAGCCCAAGGAAGAGTTACATGTGTGTTACACAGGGAAGAGCAACTCTAACTGAGTCAGCTAACAGTAAAGGCAAAATTTCACCCACGACCTCGTGAAACCTATGTACTCTTAGTGGCAAGCCGTAGCTGTGATTAGCTAACCAAACCGCACAACAATCCCTTGCGATATACATGATGCACCCGCACCTCCTAGTTCCGAGAAAGGAGTTCTCGTATGACGGACACCATAGTATTTGCCATCTGATGATGCTCACTAGAAATGAAAGAAATCAATAAGGCTGAATTCATAGACATATCTACTCTGGAATAATCATGTAACCAAGCGAGGTGCAAGCCGTGATAAACTGCCCATAATTTCGCCTGCCACGACGTGCAGAACCCAAGTTGGCACCAAAACCCACCAGCTAGCGACCGCTAGCATCTATGATCAGTCCCCCAACTGTAGCCTAGCCTGGGTTACCTTTAGAAGATCCATCTATGTTCAAACTGACCCGGCCCTTTTGGGATTTCTGCCAACTAACGTCTATTACTCGTGGCCCTTGAGGTAGATTGTGAGGAGAGATCACGCAATGCAGATTTTGGGCCATAATCACCTCCTGAACATAGGAATAAATTTCTTTTATGTGATGGACTGTAGTTGAGTCGGGATGGAAGCATCGTTCATTTCGCCATTCCCACAGTTTCCATAGCACAATTCCTAAAATTAAAGACCAGGAGCTATCGCTCTGGATCTCATAATCATTTGCTAGATTACTCTTAAACCAAGTTGTAAAATCACTACGATAAAAAGAGTGCTGCCGCCTGACCTCAACAAGTATATTCCATACTCTACGCGTATGCCAACAGTCTCTGAATACATAGGCTAAGGTTTCTTTATGGTGTGGACAATCAGAACAAGCCAGAGTATCTGTGAGAAAGAGCTGAAATCGTCGGCTGTTAGTCATTAGTTGGGATTTTGCTACCAACCATAGGTGAGTTTGATTACGGAGAGGTCCCTTCCAATCCCAAATCAAAGTCTAGGTCCTTGTCCTCGGCGACCACAGTGGTTGTCAAAGTAGACGATAGGCTGAACGAGTAGAAAAGCAACCACTAGGCTCCAATGACCAACATAGTTAATCTGCCTCCTGGGAGGTATGAGGTGGAAAAGTCGCAGCAATGCGTAAAATCATATCTTGAGGTAGATACCTACTGAACTCATCCCAGGACCAGTCCCCCCATAGGTCGACATAATCACAAACTTTCTTCTCTAATTGTTCCACAGGGACCACAGTAATAGCGTGAGAGTAAATTTCCAGAGACCCCATGTACCCAATTATCGTACCAAAATCTTACCTGTTGCCCATTACCCACTGACCAAATAATACCTGCTTCTAACTTAGGAAAGTTAGCACAAATACTACGCCATAGCGGGGACGAATCTGGTCTAGCTACAAACTCCGTGCGGACTCCCCTATCCAAGTTATATTTGGCGTTACAAAGCATTCCAGGTTCCTTAAATAGTGACCAGCCAAGCTTCATGTGGATAGCAGTATTCATAGCCTCCAAGTTCTTTAACCCTAGGCCCCGGAACGTCTGGGACAATATACCTAATTCCAAGATACTAGGTGCATTCAATGTTGTTCGCTAGTGGTACCCCATAGAAACTGTTTACAGTAACGATCAATCTCCGAAAGCAGTCCTTTAGGAATTTTAGTGGTTTGCACTGTATATAGGGGAAGTGCACCCAATATCGATTGGCACAAAGTCATTCTTCCAGCCATAGACAATCCTTTGGCTTTCCAACCTGAGAGATGTTCTTGAACTTTTTGCAAAATATGGGAGTATGTAGCTTTAGTGACCCTCTTATGAAGTAAAGGAACCCCCAAATACCTACCAAGATCCATCATTTGAGCAAAACCTGATAATCGAGAGATATTACCACAGACAATGGGATGAACATTGGGAGAAAAATACACTTTCATTTTGTTCTTACTAATTCGTTGCCCAGACGCAACACAGAAAGGTTCCATGCAATCCAGGATTTCCCTCATTTGTCCCTCTGAGGCTTCAGAAAACAGAATCCTATCATCTGCGAAACAGAGGTGAGAGATGAAAGGACCCGTCTTGCCTACCCGAAACGATCTCCATTGACCAGCTTCAACCCGTCCTCAATCAGTTGGGATAATCGTTCCAAGCATAAGACAAAGAGATAAGGTGATAGGAGGTCACCTTGTCGAATACCCCGACTAGGCTAGAATTTCGGAGATGGCTGTCCATTCCATAAGATCCTTATCTGAGCTGTTTGAACATAACTCACGATTAAATCAACCATTGACAAGGGAAAACCGGCATCTCGAAGCGTATCCTGAGCAAGCCTCCAGCTCAGTCGGTTATAGGCCTTTTCCAGATTGACTTTAATAGCCATAAAACCCCGCTTGCTTCGCAACCTATGCATGGAGTGCACGATTTCTTGGGCCACCACAATGTTGTCTAAAATCTGTTGTCCAAGGACAAAGCTACTTTGAGATGGACTAATGAGTGTTGGGAGGCTGTCTTTCAGCCGTTGAACAATCATCTTTGTGACTAGCTTGTAGGTCACGTTACATAAACTGATAGGTCAGAATTGGGAGACTTGTTCCGGGCTGTCAACTTTCGGGACTAAAGTGATAAGGTAGCATTAATACCTTGAATAAGTTCAGGGTCCTCACAGGGAGAAGACGTTGGATTTTAGCAAAGTTTATTGAGATTGGTAGAAGTGCGCATGGAAACCATCAGGTCCTGGTGCTTTGTGCGCACCCATCTGGAAAAGAGCCCGGGTAACTTCATCTTCTGACACCTCCTTGCACATAAAATTTCAAGTGTCAAGTGGAATATGTGGGAAACAACCTCTGATGAGAAAGGAAGGTCGAATCACCACCTCTTCCGAAAATAAGAGATGATAAAACATCATAACGTGCCTTTGTATCTCGGTATCCTCCAACATCCGTCTACCAGTAGAATACCGCAAGGTCTCAATCCGGTTCCGCTTCCGCTTCCTTCTGAACAAGGTGATAGTATGGAAAAACCTAGTATTTCGATCTCCCATATTGATCCAGTCCATTCGCGATTTTTGGAACCAATGTAATTGTTCTTGGCGCGTAAGAAGACGGAATTCCACCTGGAGCTTCCCCTCAAGAGTAACTAAAAATTTGTTCTATCGAGCGATAACGGCACGTTGGATACCGCCAAGTCGTGTTTGTAGTCTAGTCTTCTATCAAAAAATATTGCAAAAAACGTCTCTATTCCATTCCTTAAGTGATTCTTACCAGCGTAACAACATGTTTGACAAGAATTCGTTATTATCCCAAGAGTTCAAAAGCAGCTTAGGGTAGTCAGGGTGAGTAGTCCAGGTGAGTTCAAATTGAAACGGCTTCGCTGCAACTAGTTGGCTCTGATGTGGTTCAATACAGACAAGAATGGGATGATGACCTGATCGAGTGCAAGGTAAATGACGGACGGTTATGGATGGAAAAGTTGATATCAACTCTAGATTACCAAATGCCAGATCCAATCGTTCAAGCACCCGACCATAACTTCTACTGTCATGACCGCATCAGGTATATTTTGGTCCACTGAAACCTAGATCCACCAATTTGTAGGCAGACACCCATTGCTGGAATCGTGCACACCTACGAAAATCAAAAGGTGCTCCTCCAAGTTTTTCCCCCGGCCCCAACATCTCATTAAAATCACCAGCAAGCATCCAAAGACCTAAGATCATCCCCGCTATGTCAAACAGATACTTAAATAGTTCCGACTTAGTAACAGGATTCGGATGGACATAAACAAAAGTACAATGCCAAGTTGAACCGTCCTGACGGGATATGTTAATATGTATAAATCCACTACCACTTTTGACTAATGTAACTCTGTCCTGAGAATTTTTTCCATAAAAACCAAAGGCCTCCGGAAAAACCCTGGGCCTTTACACGATGGACATTAGAGAACCCCAACTGCTGAGTAACTCGTGTAGCATGAGAACCACTTATCTTTGCTTCAGCAATAACCACAACATCAACCTTATGAATTCGTACAAGGTCCTTTAACACCTCTCGAAACTGCATGGACACAGCTCCTCGACAGTTCTAATATATAAACTTTATCATTGGAAAAGAAAGGGGGAAGGAGTCATGCTAGGTCACCTAAGGGACACCATGCTCAACGGCCATAGCGCCATCTTCTTCCGTTACAACCCTTAGATCTTCCTGATAAACTTGTGTTTCGGGGACAACGGACATATCCATTTCCCCATCTGTAACTAGACATAAGCCGAGTCCTCGTCTCTCTAAATCGGCCAGATCAGAGGGTACAGAAGGTTGCCGGATGAGGTCTGATATCATTAATAGTATGCGATATTTCTTAGGGTTACCCCTTCCCCTTTGTTTTTGAGACCAGATCTTCTGTACCTGTAACTTTGTATCAACTCTGTTCCATACGATCCTATCCACACAAATATTTGAGACCCAGAAATATATGTGGATGGAATCATATGGAACAGAGTTGATACAGGACTATAGGTATAGAAGATTTGACCCCTTTTTTTAGGATAACAATTAAGCTTAGACTTAGCCTAAAGTCAACAAATTTGATCCAACTTAAATGAACTTTAGTTTGAGCTTAATTTTTTTAATTTTTAGGCTTTGATAATGTTCAAAATGATAAAAAACTAAAATTGTTTTAAATAAAATGATATTATTTTTACTTTTTAATTTTAAAAAAAATCGGGTTAAACCTAAACTTGAGCAGAAATTTTTGCACCAAGCACAAGTCGGGACTTGCCCAGCTTATTGTCAAGCTTATCTTGGTGTTTTCTGCATTGTTTTAAAAATTAGACTGAAAGTTAAACCGGTAAGAAAAAAAGTTTAACGTTTAAAAGATTCAATGTGTACTAAACCGTTATAAAACTGACTAAAGATTTCATAACATTAAAGAAAATCCTTACTTATTGATAAATTTGAAGGTAAATTAACAATTAAATATTTTTACATTTAAACCGGCATAACCGATTGAGTTAATTTTCTACCAAAAAAATATTTAAAAATAATGAATAAAATCCCAAAAAATGTCTTTTATCCTTTTTGTAATTTCAAAGTAAGTTTAAACTTAATTTCTAAATTGATGTGATTAAGTTTATTTTGAAATAAAAAAAGTCATGTTCACAACAATTTGTGTAAAAATACAAAAATACTGATTTTATAATATCATTATCTACAACAATAACTATGGAATCATTTAATATTATTTTTTAATCATTTAATGTTACTTACTGACATATTTTACAATTTATATATAAGAAAATTATATTATCAAAAAAGAAGTTTAAATAACACCTCTTACAACTTAGATTGGATTTTTTTTTCACTAAAAAATCCAGAAACAAAATCCAATAATTGGTAAATAATTGAATAAATATGTAGAAATTGTTGATTATATTATTATTTTTGAGATAATTATTACAGTACAACATAGCTTGAAGCATAGAAATAAATTTCTTTTCCTAAAATAAATAATTCCTGAATTTCTCAAAAAGTTTTTTTTTCAGGATTCTTTGAGCCAAAACCAGCAAGACAATTAGGGGGAAAAAAAAGATTAGAGCTTTGGCTCATTATTCTATCAAAAGCTACTCTCATCATCTTCATGAGGATTCCAAACTTCTAACAAATTTCTTTGCCTGTAACCACAAGAGAAGAAAAGCAGAAGACATGGAAAGTGTGTTAAAAATAGGTGTATATATGCATAGGAAATACAATAGGGATTGAAATGGGCCCGAACCGACGGGTCCATAACCACTCGAATTGATATCAAAACAAAAAACACATTGCAATTAGGGTTTGCAACGGATCGGGCTGGTCCACACCCACTTAAACTGATACCAAAACGATGTCCTTTTGTTAGGTTGTTCTTTTAAGCCCAGGCCTGACTTCAAGCTGGCCGGACCGGACCAAAAATGACAACCCTAATTGCAATCACAATCTTGCACTTTGCATATGAACAAAAGTAACAATGTGAAGGTGAAAACAGATAACCAAATGTAGAGAAAAAGACTTTGGTTTTCAACTCTTACCTGTTCTAAGGTTAGAAACATGATCACATTCCAAGAACCCAGCCTTCCAAAATTTGGGATAAAGCCCTTGTAGAAAGCCAAAGGTCCCTACAACACAAACCATTGCAATGGCTTTGTAACTTCAAACTTCTTAAGAGAATCTAAGCATGAATCTGATATATTAGTACATTCAGCTGGAAGAAAGGCTCGCAAATGCTCGTCTAATCGCGTCATCCATAAAGGCAAAACAATTGGAGATTTTCGATTTGGTGAAACGAAATTAATTTTCGAGAAAAAGAGCTGTTTTAAGTAAATGCTTTCACAACTAAGTCACCAGAAGTTGGAGATTTTCGTTTTCTGAGAAACCGGTATTGAAATAAATAGAAACAGACTTACGTCATTCTTCAAAGTCTTAACGAAACAGTCAAGAGTGCTTTTGTATGCAGAATCTCCCATCATTCTTGACTTTACCTGCCAAAGAAAAGCGTTTCAAAGTCAATAAATGAATTTGTTATTAAGACATTAATAAAGTCAAGGCACTGACAAGCGAACAAATTAGAAAATCGTTGATCCGACACTGGTTAAGACAAAATCATAATAACTATATCCGGTAATTGCGATTACTACATTGCACAACCAAACATACTCAGAACCAATGAAGCAAACTATACATACGTAATGCTGGAGTTTCTTCTGCCATAAAGGAATTGACGTGGAGAAAGAAAGAATTGACTTAACTTCACGATGGATCCTAATTACTGATATACACAAACAGAAGGCACTGTAAAACAGATCATAAACTCGTGGCTGATGAGCTTGTATGTACATGTAGAAATTTACCACGTCGACTGGAGAACCAATACAAACAGCAAAAAAACCTGCCCCAAGGCCAGCAAACAGATGAGTGATAACATTATCTGTGAATCCAGGTATTTTCAATATTGTCTGCATGGAAATCATTCAGTTTTAGCAATGGAGAAACAGTTTAACCCATCATACAAAAGAAGAAACTGATTTCTTCACATTCACCTGCTTCACTTGATCATAACTTGCCAGTTCAGCAGCATTTATGATAGCATTCCGAGCTACATTTGGTCCAAGCCCAGTCCAAAGTGCCTTGACTCCTTCCTGATACGTTTGACCAAGTTAGAACAAGAGATGAAGCATTTATTTTAAGTTTTTATTTTGTCCTGCAGTATAGATACACAACCTGTCTCACAATGGTGGAATAGGCATTCAAAGCTCCAGAGTAGCGTCTTGGAACTCCAGGTGGTAATTTTCCTTCAGCCTGAAGTCTAACCTTTACAAGATCAGTAGGGTTTGCCACCGTGATTCCAAGAGCACCTGTTTCATGAGAGAAGCACAGTTAAGGTCTCCAGAGGACAAGGTGTTACTGTAATTGTGGCTTATAGTAATGGTTAGAGTAATGAAGGCACTTGTAGCTGATATAGACAATAGTAAACCTTGCCCAATATCAGAGATGAAAATGTACATAAAAGTTGACAGATTTTCTATGTACTAATGTATCTGTTTAGAACTTCACCTGTTGTGAGTGCTGCAAGAATTTTCTTGCTCAACGGAACATCTCCAACAAAGTCATTTCCAACGTACAAGTTCTTCACCTGTCCAACATTTTACTCTTATGTAAATACACCAAAACCAGCAAAATGAATGAGCAATTTCAAGGCAAGGAAAAGTTTCAGAAACCCACTGGCTCATATAATCCAATTCTTAAGCCTCCAAATAGACATTGACGATGAAGTCCTGGTATAACACCTTTCCAGAGTGCCGCTAGACCTTCCTCCCTAGCAATGGTAGCTACTGTTCCCAGCATACCATTGTATTTAGGTAAGGCTAATGCCTCCCCTGCAACAGCTTTTTTTTGCAGCTGAAGCCTGACTTTAGCAGTGTCCAGAGGAATTGTACAAATCTGCATTAATTACAAGCAGCTTCTGGGAATTAAAAAGCAAAAATGAATGTTTTCCATTGAAGAATACAATGGAAAGAAATGTACATGTGATATTTTAGCCACTTTATCCCATATTGATCACCAAAAAGAACTTTTCACTAGCCAAACAAAGCCAACAACAACATTCACCCGCAGTTGGAATCGACTGGGGACAACATAACCTTCAAGAATCAACATCCACAGTTCTTGAATCACCGATAAATCGTTATTATATACCGTTTAGGCTGAAATTCCCTTGTCAACCTCTCAAACGTCTTTCAAATTAGCAAGAACCAACACCTGGTTAAGAACTAGCTGTGATGCTAAAGCTACAATCTTTAAGTGGAAGAGAGGGAAGAAGGGAGGACAATGATTTTAAAAAGGTGAATTGTCCAACGAAAGCTCACTATGAATGCGAAAAGGATGTGAATAGAGACTTGACCACCACAATATGTGACAATAATGATGATTTGAATCAGTACAGAAAACCCAAGAACGGGTTAGGAACAGAGCCGTGCTTATTGCATCACTGATCACAAAGTCGAGTAATCAGGATTCATCACCTGCAGATATCATAAACCCAAAAGAACACAACGAAGTACCACCTTAACAAATGCAGGGTAGAGATCACTGCAGGCTTAGATCAAACTATTCTCAAATAAAATATTCAAACATCATTGAAGCAACAAAAGGGGTGATCTGGGTAATCAAAGCTAACAATAACAGCTCTATGTTAATGATAAAAAGGCTTCAACTTTCAATTAATACCTCCGCGAAGCAAGCGGCAAAGGCACTACTAGCAAAGGTTCCGGCAAGGGAGATATCACTTTTACCCTTGGTATCGGCCACCATCTTCACAAAAAAAAGTCTCCAAGGCCGAAAAGAGAAGTAGTGACTACTATACTAATATTATAGTCTATTAGAGAAGAGACAATAGGGAGGTGAAATAGGCAACGCAATAGGGTATTTATGGAAGGAGGACATATGATACTTTGAAGGTCGAATATTGGGAAAAGAGACCAACTAGCCAGCTGGTCCTATTGGAATACTTCTCTTTTCCTTCTCTTTTGTCCTTTTGTTTCTTATCGTTCTGCTAATCTTCGTCATCCGCCATTAATACCAGATTTGGCTTAGCCACTAACCCAAATAAGAAACGTTACTGCTTTTCCATAACTGGGTTAACGATGGAATTCCCCATAAGGCAGTGGTTGCTACATAAAAATGTAAGCTTTTCTAATGTTTGGGTGAGTAAACGATAAAGACAATGAAACAATGATGTTTGGCATGCTGTAGATTGCGGGTCGCAGCGTACGAAGTATTATAATAGGCAAAGGTTGTCCTAACCTAAAGAGTGCTTAACGTGAGAGGCTAACTCCAAAAGAAACTTGTTTTTTTAATCCAAATTCGAGTCAGCAATGACACAGGATCTGGTTGGTCCATTTGAAAGAACAATTCGGATTTCATCTTAAATTGAATCCTCCCACATGAATGTGTATTTTGGGACGTGGAGAACATGGTAGTTCTGCTGAATTTGCCAGCTTGAGCCAATCCCACTCAAGTTAATCAAGTTTCGGGTCAACCTTATTCGAGTTAGTCAAGTTTTAGACCGAACTTATGTTTAAAAGAGCCAGCCAATTTTGTCCAAAACCAGATTTCGTTTTATATAAAACTCCGAACCATTATCATCTCTGGCCGCCAAAAGAAATCGGAGCTATTGCAGAACTTTAAATTAGGACAAGTCTTATCTACAGAACAAGCATTCTTTCGAAGCAGGTGGTAAAAGAATATGAATGTCCATATGCACCACTTGTCTTATTGACAATGAATCGATGGTGAATAGGAAAGGGCATCTCATGAGCACAACACCAAGCAATCAAGTGCTTTCGAGATAGTGGCCACGCCTGAAAACACAGTTCGATATATGAAATTTGGTTTAGTTTTAAAGCAAGAGAAGCAAAACTACTACTTCGTATACTAAATGATGATTTCAAATTCTAATCTCGTCTGTAGTGCAACCAACAATGTCCAAGCTGCTTTTGCCGGGCAGCTTCAGGCTTAAAAATGCAGGTTTAGGCTGGGAGATGCAAACAACTCAAGTTCGTAATCGAACTTTACCTGTTAACTTCAAGCTGGATCCGAATCCTTTTTAATATCGGTGTAAACTGCACTTATACAAAGCTGCATTTTCAGTTTCTGTTTGCAGCATAATACCTTTCCAACTTCCTTCGTCGGCTTTCTTTTCCTCAAGCTATGATGTACTCGATGTTTGGTTTTACATAGACAATATGTTGAAACTACGTTAGAATGGCGCACAAATAAATTAACACAGCACAGTAGATAGTGTTGACTTCACGTTAGTTTAGTCTTTATAGGTTTATACCAGAGCAAAACCACTGGAATAACCCACAAAATGGCAGATAGATCCAGTAATTGCCCTTGCAGCATTAAAAAATAGTAAGTGCAAGACTTGATAAGGTCAAAGGAAAAGAATGAATGACTGTGTCAGTCCATCAGATTGGTAATCTTTGAATGCAACATAAGCGCCAGGGATTCAAAAGTTCTGAAGTCCAAATTTCAGGATAAATCATGAATATTGTCAGAATCCATATAAAATAAGCCCCTGTACCTAGTGTCACTCCTCATTACAAAATCTAAGCTCAATCCATATTGCGTTTCAGATTGCACTTTCTAATTCCCAACCAGAACTGCAGCACCAAGAATACTACTTTTTGATCAGGAATCATTGCACTGCAAAACAACACCATAGAAAAGATGCTGAAGAAAGAAAGTAATATATCTTCCTAAAATGAGGAAAGTTAGATTACGAAGCCAATGAACACCATCAGACTCCAACTTCAAGCATAAAACCAATGGAACAACATGGATATAAATGTTATGTGTTTTTCACAATATATTGCTCTCCCGACAACAAAGACCTTGCTAAATCAGAAAGAGCACAGATTCCTAACTAAAATTGCAGACTAGCAGAAAAACAACACTTGCAACAGTCAAAAATAAGCTGAAAATTTGCATTATAAAGATTGATTTTGACAAGGTCTTGAACCTAGTACGTGAGCTCTTAAACACTCATGACAGACATCATGACTAGAAAAATCACACTATCAAAATTCCAAGTACTTTTGGCTGCAGAGGTTCAATACAAAACCTTCGAAATTTATACTATAGGAAACCGAGTTAAACAAAGGCATAGCACACGCTGTATTTTTCACAAAGGATGAAAAGGCATTTTAAAAAATTTTCCAGTAGAACAAATTAAAACAAAGTCCAATCCTTCAGGAATCAATTGCTACAAGCTAATCCGAGTCCTTAGTCATATACTAATATTTAATGGCTGAGTATCTGACATTACAGAAACCGGCCTAACTTGAAACTAAAGCAAACACAAGCCAAAGCATTCCAACTATAGAAGAGTACAAGCAGCTGAATAGTACCTTAAATGTTGCTGGGGTACATAAAGACTCTAACTTTAGCTCCCTGGAGAAAGAACACGGAAACCCAAATCAAAATTTAAAACAAAATGACCATTTCTAAATCAAAGAGAACTAGATAAATGGAAGTACCATAGATCTGGGTGGAAGATTAGACTTGAACTTTGCGCGAACAACCCCACTATTACCGTGAGGCCTTATAACTTTACCCCAAATGCACCGATAGTGGGTTCCATTCTTCTTCACCTTAGCCTTGTAAATATACGCCATTCTCTTACCACAGTACCATGCTACCTCCTCCTTAGTGTTAACACCCTCAATCTGTATCAATGATGTGTTTGGATACTGGTTCGACTTGGACCTGTAGATCCAAACAAAACCCATTAAACAAAACATCCGGCTGAACAAAACCCATAGAAAATCGGGGCAGAGTGGTAACTATATACTTACCTCTTGTATCCAAGAACTGTTCCTCGAACATAGAGCCTGCAAAGAACAAACAAATTGAAAAAATATTTTGGTGAGAAAAGTTGGGTTTAGCGTCAATAGAAAAAAAGAAGAAGAAGAAGAAGAGAATAGTTACGGAAGGACCTGACACGCTCTCCTTGACGACCTTTCACCATTTTCGTTCAGCACAAATCCTGTGAAACCCTAGAAGAAGCAACGTGCAAAAAGTATAGTTACACGACGGAACGCTTCCACTTTTGATTCCTTGGAACTGGACCATTTTAAATGGAACAATGGGCTAGCCCAATGAAACCTACTCTTAGGCCCATCAAAAGCCCACATTACAAATGATTGGAAGCTGCATTTTCAAGTTGTATGGCTGAATTCTTTAGATATATGTAATTATTTTTATAAAAAAATGTGATTAAGTATATATAATTACTTATAAATTATATAAATTTTAATAATTATTATAATTAATATAAATTAAATTCTCCATCCGCCTTAATAAATATTTTTATAATATGAATAATTATTTTAATTATGCTTAACAAATTAAGTTTAATTTAATCTAATCCGGCTTGATTTAAATTTAACAAAGTAAATTAAGATTGATCGAGTTTTAAATTGAGTTCCTTCTCTTAAAATTAATTTGTAATTTTAAAAAATTCAATTTTAAAAAGAATCGGACTCAAACTGTTCACCAAAAGAATCGAGCGACAATCTATTAAAAGGCCTGGCCCAACCCAATTTAAATCTGATGCTACTGTATAATACATATGATGGCTCCTGAGATTTTCTGGTAAATTGTCTTTAACACCAATAAGGATAAGGGTTGCATCTTCCAACTTTAACCGTGTCGGAGTTTGACCTAGTTTTGTAACGTATCCAACCTTAACCGAGTTGGAGCTTGACTTAGTTTTGTAACGTACGGAATGATTAGGTTGTCTTAAGATTCTGCGAGGATTGACCTCTAACCCCAGCCAAAATCGTCAGTTTGAACACCGTAAAAATAAAACCAAAACTGTATACATTAGAGGCCATGCCAACTGCGACCCCACCATTCTTATCTGTTCCAGGAAGAAGAAAGGAAACTGTAAAGCTCACGCGGTTTCCAGCCTTTTCCACGAGCAGACGACCATTTCAACAGGGGAAATAAATTCCGGTGTAGAGTGTTAAATTTTAAATTTCCGTGCAGCCGTTCAAAATTTGAGGTCAGAATTTTATTTTTTGTAAGGGGCTATTCGATTCGAGCAAGAATTAGTCTACGTGTGGATGACTTAAAAGTATCTTCCTATAGTTAAAACCTGGGTAGGACACCTCGTGAGTAGCTAAAAAAAATTAAAATTCTAAAATCTCTATTTTAAAATTTAAAATAATATCATTTTAATTTGAAGATATAAAAAACTCAATTTATCAAAATAACATTATTTTTAAGTCGAATTAAATTATTGTTAGAAGAGTCCAGTTTGGTTGATGATGAGTTCGACTCAATAATATCGACATTTTTTGATATTTTAATTCGGGTTCGATTCAATCAAAGCTCAATCGTACTCTTATTAGAACTCGAATCAAATCCGGTTTTTATATAATTCATTTCAATTATTTTTTGCATATTTTTTTATCCCCACAAGACTTATGTTAAAAAGTATAAGAATTATTTCCAATTTGGAATTTCAAAAATAAAAAAGGCTTAGTTAAATTAATTGTTCTAGCAAACTGAAGTCTTCACAACAACGGATGCCACGGCTGGTCTTGCCAGTTTGCAACCTACACCTGTTAAACACCTACACACCGACTCCTCTACTTTCCATGTCGGTGCTTTTGAGTAATAAATAAGTGTGTATCTAAAATTTCAGTAGTTATATTTAACTATTTATTTTTTTAGTTGTAGTCATCTACACTCAGACTAATTCTCGCTTGTATCAATTCAACCCGTAAAAGTTAAAGTAGTAGCTAAACTGATTTCTCTATTTTCATGGCTCGAACTTGAGACCTCTGATTAAGGAATAAGAGTGCTGAATTACTCACATTAACCATATATTGGTTTAACTGTATATTAAGTCAATGTTAAGCACTTCTAATTTCTAGCAAGACTTCTAAGTAAAATTTGTAATAATTCATATCTTTGAAATTATTAGAGATCATTACTAAGGATAGTAATGGGTAGAGTTAAATTTTATTTTAATTTTTAACAGTTAAATTCGGTGTCGTTTTATTCAAAACGACATTATTTTATATGAATTGAGCTATACCACTTTTGCCATTACTTTTTTTTTGGTGCAATTAGGGGGATGCCTGTCGGACACGAAGACTAATCCCTTCACCATGGGAGCTTGCACTAAGCGGTAAATGGTTGGCCATAAAATGCTCTCCATTCCCATAAGTAAGGGATCAAACCTCCGACTACATGATTAAGGAACGAGATGAGCTACCACCACATGATTAAGCTTAATCCGAAGTTTGTTTGATTTGGAAACATATTCCTATCGAGTTTGAAATATCTAATTTAAATTCAAGTTTGGTGGAATTTCAATAATCTAGAAAATAGCTATACATCAATATATAAAAAAATGTTATTGTTATAAATAATTATACTTTAAAATAAGAATAACCTACTTCAATCATATTTCAAAATTTTCAAT
>JAOQMP010000004.1:35884548-35900814 GCA_027563575.1 Erythroxylum pedicellare | reverse complement strand
AAGAGATCTTTATTAATTAAAAGTAAGACCGCGTACTATTCGACTTTTCCGAATCTCATGTATCAACGAAATTTTTACTAAATTGTTGTTATTGTTTAATAATTTGAATTTCGGCATAAATTTAATTTGGAAAAATACGATGAAGAAATTTATTTTTATGCTTTTTAAAGGTCAAAAGTACAAAAAATCATTAAATAAGAAATAAAAAACTAAATTTCATAGTGCTTGTAAGTATGAATAATTAAATTTATTTAAAATATTTTTAAAATATCTAACTTTTTTTAGAAATTTTCAATCTAGTATTAAAGTTTTAAAAGTTTTTATTTCAAGGACTAACTTTTCAAGACTTGTACAGTTTAGGTCAAAATATTATATTTAGTAGAAGCATCATATTAATAAAAATAATATTTTGAGCTTATTTATCAAAGTTTTAAAAAATAGTCATTAAAATAAAAATTTTAAATTTAATACTAAAATAAAACAATTTTAAAAGATTAATTTCTATTCAATTTTAAAATGCATTTCATATAATACGTAGTACAGACCTTATTACTTACCAAAGATCATACATGAAAAGGTAAAAACATGGAAAATGCAGGTTTTCTTATTTCAGTTCTATTCTTAATTCCGAAGCGTTTTTAATGTCGAAATAAGCTTTAATCTTTTCGGGACAGTTGAGGAAGTTGTTCATCGCACTCGGTTTAGATCTTTCTATAGTTTTCTCAATACGCGAACTCTCTTAACGGATCAAAGAATTGTACGCTTACGATTGATCTGAGTAATTGTAAAAGACCTTAATCTTTATATAATTTCCATACCGAACTTCCTCATCACAAGGACGATATAGATTAGGCTTTTATTTAAAGAGATCCATTTTTTACCCGAACTTAGACAAATTAATCTAAATCATTTATTAGACCACTTTATTACCCTTATTTATATCAAATTACGTAACTTAACCGATAATTTATTGAAAACTAAAATTACAATTAATAGTTGTCCGAAAGACAAAAATGTCTAACATTTTAATTTTATATTCATTTTACCTAACCAAAAATTAAAAAAATAAATTGAACGTGACCTTTTATTTCTAAATTATTTCTTACGATTCTCTTATGTGACGCGCAAAATCTTATGTTTTTGGTTTCCAATACTTATGTGATTGGAACCGCACTCTTAACTTAAGACTATTCAACGGGAGGTTCTAGTTAGGTACTTCACATCCTGCGGTACTATGCTGCACCACTACAACCCAATGATTGCCCGAATCAATCGTGTCTCAAACAATGATGAGATCCAACGGCTAGACATTTGGTAAAGTCAAAGATCTACTCTGTCAACGCAAACCGCCGCGTGTTTAGTTACAAGTTGTTAGTTATGTGTATATACATATGAAGCGTATGACATTCCGTACGTGTGTGGTTCATTGTAATGAAAATAATAATAATAATAATAAATTTCAAGTGTTCTTTTTATTTTTATAGAATTACAAAATAAGAATATTAAAAAAATAAGTATATGGATGAAGAAACATTTTAAATATTTAATTACTTATCAAATATTTTTTAATGATTAAAAAACAAATTTCTTCATTGATATACTTATTTTTATAAAAATAATAAACATCATGATTTATATTTATCTATATTTTAATGAGTCGGATCGTAATTATAAAATAAAAAATTCAAATTAGAATATAAATTGTTCATCCATATGTTATAAATAATAATAAAGGTTGTCATGATCTATACTTGTCTATATTTTAGTGAATGGAAAATAATATCTATAAAATATTTTTAAATTAGAAAATAATTATAGAATTTTCTTATCATATGATATGATCTTTTTAATTTGCATCCTTTGTATAATATCATAAGATATAACCAAAAATTAAGAGTTGAGCTAAAGTGATTATTGTGTAATATATGATATAACAATGGCAACAACTCAATATCGAATGCAAGATCTGAGAAAGTTTAGTAATACACAACATTACTCTTAACTAGTAGAGAGATTGATATTATATAAGATACGATAATGATTTTATTTAATTGATGAGGTCATTTTCATGTGATTGGTCATGCATTGCTTTACTACTTGGTAATAGTTACTTGTGAACAAGAGTAAGGAAGGATTAAAATTTTAATTTTGTGGTCAATAATGCACAATTTTTTTTAACTTTTGGGTCAAAATTTTTAAAATTTTAATTTTTTGATTAACTTTTTAAAAATTGTATAAATCAAATTAAAATATTACAAACACTGTTAGTTAAATAATATATGAATATCCATTTATTAACCGTAACAAAAAAATAATATTTATTTTAAAAAGTTTAGTACTGGAATAATTTTTTTTAAATTAGACATTTTTAATTGATTATCTCAAGACATCTTTGGGAGTTTTGGTATAATAAAAATTTTGAAATTAGGATTATATTAATTAAAAAATATAATTACTCTATTTTCAATGTAGTGTAATCTAAATTCTAATATCTAATACATCTACAATATTTTGTCAAGATACATACTCAAGTACATGCTATTTTCTTCCTTTTTGAAACAATAACATATCTCCTATGATTGATTGGATATATACAAAATAACTATTGGTATATATTGTAATTTATATTCATATTGGCTTTTTGATAGAAAAATCAATTATTTATTACAATTTTATAATTTAACAAAATTTTTATTAAAATATTTGAACCAATCATATTATTTATTTATATGTTAAAAATGATCCTAAAGCATCATTTTATTTTTAAAATTATCAAATTCCCATTAGCCTCTCTTTACTATACCTAGTTGTTGTTTTATTTTTTATTTAGATGGATGATTTACTTAATTTGAAACTTTTTAATATATATTTTTTATCAATTCAATAGTCACTTGGTTTTATTTTTTTAATTATTTAATTTCCAATTTAAAAGTTGCTTACTTTTTTATGGATTTGTTAGTTAGGAATTTATAATGAAGATTGCCAATCACCTCATATAAAATTGCACTTGATCATACAAGATTAAACATATAAAGGCAAACAACTTGTTCAAATTTAAGAGATTTAATTTTTAAAAATTTTGAGATAAATGCAATCTAAAATTTGATAATATCATAATCTTACATAAATATGAATAAGACTTTACAATACCTTAACTATTGAGTCCTTCCAATGATTAAAACTCCAACATGTCCCAAAAACCAAACTAAACTCAATAAAAACAAAACCTATGACATGAAGAAGAGCACAAAGGCCACCATTATAAATCTAACACAAAACTCTCCAATGTAACAAGAGGTAGCAATTCTCGCATATGCTTCCCTTCCTTTTCGGACGCTCTCCGACCACCACACGGACTCGTCGAGCAACCCTTTTCATCTCACCTTCTAATTCCATTGATTTCGAGACAAAGTTCTCATCTTTTTCATTTTCTCTGTTTTTTGCTCTGTTTTCTTTTTACTTCTTGTCCTGTTGGTGATTGAATGGCCATGTCGCCTGGTGGCTCCGCCACCACCGCCCCGTGTCCGACCACCACCCGACGACGCGTTGACACCGCCGACAAAACCGACGCAACCGACGAGGAGAGCAACGTTAACGGTTTGACATCTGGAGCCTACCATCATCATCACCACCATAGCCATTTCTTTCATAACCATTGTAGTCATCACCACCACCCTGTTATAAGGTACCTTCTTCTAAGGAGGAAAGTGTTCTTCTTTTTACCAGAGGCGTGGCTGCTTGGTGTCGAGGACGCTTGTCATGGGATGTCATCGTGGGGTCAGAGTTTGAGATCCGGCAAAAACATGGGCCGTAAGTTGTTGGGTGTTTTAATGTTAATGGTGGTCGTATCGGTGTTCGTTAAGGTGTCGTTTCTGAGTCATCACGTGGAGAGGACGAGAGAGAATAGCCTTATAATTATTCGAACGTTCAAAGAAGAATGGGCCATGGCTCAACGAGTTGTCGCTGAGAGAGCCGCCATGCCTAAGCGTCGCTTAGAGAAGTTATCCGTGAGTTCCGAAATCTTCCACCGTTTTCCGTTTGGTTCCCGGGGAAAAAAAATCTGTTTTTTGATTTATTATCCTTCTCTTAGATTCAGTTTTGACGATCCTTGTTGCACAAATTACCTTATCAATCATCTAGTTACCGCATGTAAACGGTTTTATATTATCTGGGATTCCTTTTGACTGCAAATTCTTAGTGGGCTGGAATTGAATTTTCAGCGGCTAATGGTGGCTCTGGCCGATGTCCATCATCTACTTTTCTGTAATGTTAAAATATTGATTTTTCCACATAAGTTGATGGTTTTGCCTTTCAACTTTTCAACGGTCACATGTAGCATTCTTAATTCGGTTCTTTCGAGTGATTGAATCTGCACTTACTTTTCAATTTTTGCAGACTCAAGAGATTTGGATGAAGCCAAAGAGTGGTAACTATTACCAATGCATAGCTCGACCAACCAAAAGATCACGTATGTTCTTTCCTCGGACTAAATCAGTTACTGCTTCTGATGTTCTTGTCTGATATTTAACCTCTTTTTTTTCAGAAGTCAGAGCAACAAATGGCTACCTAGTGGTTCATGCCAATGGCGGATTGAATCAAATGAGAACAGGAGTAAGTTTTACTGTTATAGCCATGTTTTTCCTGTAACCTCATAACCTGAAGCTTTAATGATGTGTATGTTCTGATTTGCAGATATGTGATATGGTTGCAATTGCAAAGTTGATGAATGCAACACTTGTTCTTCCTTTTCTTGATCATCAATCATTCTGGACAGATCCAAGGTAATTTTATTCAGTAATCTTCCATCATTTTAGGCTTGTTCTCTCTTTTAAATTCTTACTTTTGTACCCTTTTCACAGCACTTTCAAAGACATCTTTGACTGGAAACACTTTATTGAAGTGTTGAAAGAAGATGTTCACATAGTTGAATACTTGCCTCCTAAATTTGCAGCAAAGAAGGCTCTCGTAAAAGCTCCCATTTCTTGGTCCAAGGTCTGCAGATAGTTTCATTTTTTCACTTTCTTTGTTCATCTTCAACCTGTGTGTTCTTTGACTCTTAAGGCTCCATTTTTCAGGCTAGTTACTACAGAGTAGAGATGGGAAATTTGTTGAAGAAACACAAAGTTATAAAGTTTACACACACGGATTCACGACTGACTAATAATGGCCTCGCAAGTTCTATTCAGAAGCTAAGGTGTCGTGCTAACTACGAGGCTCTAAGATACTCAAAAGAGATTGAGGATTTTGGGAAGCTACTGGTTGATCGACTACGTAATGATAGTGAACCTTACATTGCTCTGCATTTAAGGTAACATCATTTGATCTCTCACAATGATTGATGTTTCTCCAAGTGTGAAATTCAGCACAGTTCTCTGACATGAGCTAATGGTGACTGCCAGATATGAGAAAGACATGTTGGCATTCACAGGTTGCAACCACAACCTCACTGCAGAGGAAGCTGAGGAGCTTAAGATTATGAGGTATAAAGTCCAACATTGGAAGGAGAAAGAGATAGATGGTATAGAGAAGAGGCTTCAAGGTGGTTGTCCCATGTCTCCGAGAGAAGCTGCTCTGTTCCTCAAAGCCATGGGCTATTCATCCTCTACGACTATCTACATAGTTGCAGGAGAGATCTACGGTGGTAGGAGCATGGAAGCATTTCGAGAAGAGTTCCCTAATGTCTTTACACATTCTACTCTAGCAACTCCAGAAGAGTTGGAATCCTTTAAGCCGTATCAGAATCGCCTTGCAGCCTTGGATTATATTGTTGCAGTACAAAGTGATGTTTTTGTTTATACATACGATGGGAATATGGCCAAAGCTGTGCAGGGTCACAGGAGGTTTGAAGGATTTCAAACAACCATCAGTCCCGACAAGTAAGTCAAATGTTTATACCACTTTGAATCTTTATCTTGGTTTGATGTTGGAACTAGCAAGTAATCTGATCTCCGTTTCAGGAAAAGCTTTATTGCTCTCATTGATAAGTTGGATAATGGCACAATATCTTGGGAAAAATTCTCTTCAAAAGTTAAGAGGATACATGCCAACAGGCTTGGAGCACCATATTTGAGGCAGACAGGAGAATCACCGAGGTTGGAGGAGAACTTTTATGCAAACCCTCTTCCCGGCTGCATATGCAATAAGTCACAGGAGCAAATTAGTAGCCATAAAATTGTACAGAGAGTTAATCCAAAATTTGGAACCTCAACTGGAAAATAAGAGTCAGGTTCTTCAACTACATTGCTCGTGCTTTATATTATTAATGCATATCGCCTTGATGATGGCTGGCGTGCATTTTGCTTCGAGTGGCTGGCACAAGAGAAGTTTTGAGGTGCGCTGGAGGAACAGAGATATATACACAAGTTTCAGTGATGTTTGAGGATCTAACCAGCTCCTTAGGGGAGCAAGAGGAAAGCTCAAATCCATAGATTAATCAGCATAGATACACAGGAACATAGATATACATTTAGTCCATGATGGGGGTTCAGGTGTTTGATTTATACATTATTTAAGAAAGCAGAAGAAAGTGTTCATTGTAATTTTACTTATTTAACATATTCAATGCAGATGGATTCTATCCCCATTTTGTACTTTTTCTGAACCATATAGAAACCGAGCATGGTATTACGTCTGGAATTTGTGGTAGCATCTTGTTGATGAACTCAGCCAAGATTCAGATGCTACAAAAATGGTTGTAAAGCTCTTCATCTTTCAGAGAATTCAAAGCATGGTTGCCTGAATAAGATGGACAAAGTACCTAGAAAATTAACTAACCCACAACTTCAAATCAGCAATAGTATGAAATCACATGCATTTACGTACATTTTAGGCAAAACTATGGTTGTTGAAAACATATCATGACTTTAGCAAGGAAGGGAAAAAAGAGTGTCAATTGATAGGATGGTAGTCATGTGGTGCCAAACACATGACAGGAAGCCTGTCTTTGTTTTTATTCCACAGTTATAAGTGCTTTCTGGATCGGCTGTGGTAAAAATAAGCATCATAAGCAAAGCTATAACATGATTCTTCAATGGATGCACTTAACAGTCGCATCTAATTATTTGAACCAGTTAGATACCTGTTCAATCAAGCAATAACAACCACATAGCTAACCATATTGGTTTTACGATCAACATTTGTGTAATTACCCTAGCTTAGACGGAAGCAATAACTGGAATCTGCAGTAAAAACATCAAACATAAAATACCCTACCGTTGCTTGGCACTGGAACTTTTCATGATGTGATAAATATCCTCCTAGCCACAAATTGAAAATAATGTAGTGAACTCATGCAACAGCCTGATCGCATGGATACATCTAATTGTTTCCGTTCCCTAGGATGTTTTAATGTTCAGACGAAAGCAATTCGCAAAGCTTTTAAAAGTAACCATGGAAAATTTGCAGAGAGGGAAAATGCTCATAAGAACTCTTTTTTTGCTCGCAGGAAGAATCATGTACACTGCATTCTTACCCTATAATTCAGATGTGATCTAACGCACTGTCTCTGGGACTAGTTCTCATTTGTTCGCCCTAGAGGAAATCCTCACATCCTCTGCCAATAAACCGATCGGGCAAGTCATGTTTTGATGCTTCAATTTTGAATACATTCTACCACATTGAAGGTACATAAACCTGTTCTTTAAGGTTTTGTGCGGCACTTTCGGTTGGAAAGCCTCTTACAGCACCGATTGTCCATTGTGATATAATTCCTGCTGCAACTGCAAATCGAAGCTGCCTCTCCAAGACATCTTGATCTTCAAACATCTCAGGACAAGTGGTAAGCTTTCTCATTATAGCAGCTACAACAGCATCACCAGATCCTGTCCTATCGCAGGTAAATGGGGTTATAAGCACATCTTCTGTGCCAACTACTGAACCATCAAATGATGCAGTGTAGTAATGAATCCTAAGTGTTCCATCAGTCACAAACAAGAACTTCAGTCTGTTATGCCACAATGGTGCAATTTCCTCACGTGTATAATGATAGTAACTTCTCCGCTTCTTCATCTGCTCATAACTTTCTGCATAGTATTGAGGCCTGTAATTTCTTTCCCTCTCGTAATAATCCTCATCCAAAAGAAATTCCAATTCTGGTCTCGAAACCTCAACAATGTCAGCTTCATTCCAAGCTTTCTTGATAAATTCCCTTGTTTCATCACGCGTATTCCACAAAGGAAGTGGCAAATTCAAATCGAAAAATACAAGCCCTCCAAATTTTTTAGACCATTTGATTGCTCTGAAAAGAGTTGACTCCATGGAAGGAGACATCAGAACTTCCGAATTGAAATGGAAAATCCTTGCCTGCGTAGAAGATACAACAGCATAATTTTTATTCAATATCAATAAAATTTCACTACAAGTAAATTGAAGCAATTGTACATCACAACAATTTTAACATCCAATAATTAACGCTTTTAAGACCAAAAGATCAAAGCTTTCAATTGTGGAAACTAACCAATTGGACTTAGAGAAACAGTATCATCCATATTAACTCTCACTCACCTCTTTAAGCACAGCAAGATTCAATTCAGAGGCAAGAAGAGAGTCTTCAGCAGCCTCCTTCACCATCTCCATTCTCATCTTCCCATCCTCAAATTTCACCTTCATAAGAGTACACGCAGTTCTCACTTTCCCATCAAACGTAACAGCCCGAGTCTGCACTCTTTCTTTGTTCATCATCAATACCAACTCTGCTCCAAACGCATCGTCACCAACCTTCCCCATGAAAGCAGCTCTACCCCCAAGCCTCACGTGCGATATTGCCACGTTCGACGGCGGCCCACCCGGAGCCCTCGCGAACTCCGGCGGGTCCCACTGCAGCATCTTCCACTCCGAGTAGATGTCCGGGTGCATCTGGTTCCAGTGCACCCTCACCGTAGGCAAAAATTCCCTTTGTACGGCTCCGAAGCAGCATATCAGTGGCGGGTCATCGTACGGGAAGTCTACGCCGTCGTCGTAATCTTCAACGTCATCCGGATTACAACTTCCATCTATTGTGCCTTTTTCTGCTTCCACACTACTTTTCTTGGTTCGTCTTGTTTGTTTCTTTGTTGTGGTCGGAGTTTCCGTTGCCGGTGAAGAAGGTGAAGTGGGTTTCTTTTTCCGGCCACGACGTGAGGGTTTTGGGGATTCAATGGCGTCTCCAGTAACAGAGCTGCCATCGACGCAAGCATTAGAAGGGTTTAATGGAAAATGTGCGTCAAGACGCGATTTTCGAAACTGGGTCGTCGGATTTGTAGGGTTTAAGGGGATACCGCCATAAAAGTAGCGAATTTGTGGAAGTAGAACAGAAGTAGCCATGGCTTTCAGTACATTGTTGGGTTTATCCATTTTTGTGTTGTGGAGACACTATATCGGGTCATGCTGTTAGGCTTTCGGATCGGATTTACAGCCTACGTGGTGATGACGTGGTCCAATGAGATAGATTTACGTTGAAGTGCACGAAGATCTTGTCGTTTTGGTTCCTTTCCGCTCAAGAAGGGGTTTTCTCGAGTTTCTGTTTCCATCTCTCTGATACATAACATACCATTGGAACAGGAGACAACAGAAGAGTTTTGGCGTTCAACTTTCACGGGTAAGTCGAGTTTGATTACTCTTTAACTTGATGGTTTCTTCTCCTTGGTAAGAATTCACATGTTCTTTTGTGGTGATTGCATGGAGTTTAAAGCCAAGAACAAGCTTTGTTTTTTCTAGTAAAATGAGGATTGTTGCACTTGTGATTGGGATCTTTTCTCTTATAAATCATCCAGTTTTTAGTATCCATCAAGATCAAGTTATGAACTTTCTATATGGATTCTCTTTGTTGGAAGTGTTTACTGGGTTTGTTGGGGGTCAACAATCGGAGTAAAGTAATAGATTCGACTGTCACGGATTTGGCCTTAGAACTAGAATTCTTATGATGCTTATCCAGATTATCTAGGTTGAATTATGAACTCTAGTTACGGGCTCCTTTTACTTTGGTCCAATTATGAGCATCCTGCACATAATGTTGTTAGTGCTCGTGATCATGAACTCTGCAGAATATTTGTTTTGTAATGCTCGACTCTGAGCTGAATCAGTTGCAGGTCGTGTTAGAATGATATTGCACGGATATTGGTAGTCAGGGAGTAGCAGAATTTCATATTTAGCTCACTTATTGCGTAATCACTACTGTATCAGCTCTGTTAGTTGTTCGTGATCAATTTTGGCAAGCTTGGTAAAATTTTGTATAGGGTTCTGTCAGCTAGTTTTAGTGTTACAATCAACACCTTAATCTGTTACGTGAAGAGGAAGCATCAGCAGAATAATAGTCGGTTTTTAGTGCATATCCACCTAAACTTGATAATTCAAATTGAAGACTTTTTCTTGTTGTTCATTGCCTTTAGTGTGTGATTGTGAATTAGAACTCCGTAGTTTTTTAGTTGCATCCGAGGTTCGAAACCCTGCTCGTGGAAGGGATAGAGACGGCTGACTAATCTTAACATGGAACTTAGTAAAATGAAATGGTTGAATAATTGAAAAAGAGATTACTCAGAAATGCACATCGCATGCTAAGACTGCGCATTGAATTTCTGTTTGAAATGATGAACATCATATACCTTGCAGAAATGGGTTTCTGGACTTTATTGGAGGGTCTTCTGCTTTTTGCAAACGCATTGGCAATACTGAACGAAGATCGATTCCTTGCTCGAAGGGGATGGACTCTGGCGGAAATTCAAGGAGGCAGAAGAAATTCCCTCAAAGGGCAGGTCATTGGGCTCATACATGCTTTTCAGTTTATGAGACTACCTCTTATTATCCTGAATATTATTGTAATCATAGTGAAATTGTTCGCTGGATGAGTTCTTTAAGGAATAAGTCTCAGGTTTTTTTCTATCAGTTTTGCAGCAACTTTTATGTCACTAAATGAATTTGTTTGATTATATGTCTCCGCTTATGACTGAAATTATCTTTAGATAGTTAGGTATAACTATTCTGTGTCTTCTGAACCAGGACCATAACAAGATAGAATGCTGAAACACTGCAAAATCTATCTGATATTATAATCCAAAAGCAACATTAGATCATGGTGAAGTAGCAAAATCCAGCTAGTTATTACTGGAAGAAGGAAACAAACTTATGCTGTATGATCTCAGCTTTACTAGAGTATACACAAGCACATTCTTAGACAATCACTAGTACATTCTTAGTCAATCACTCTATAGGAATCATAACCTCATTAGTCCTGAAAGGAGGCAGAGTCCAAGGTGGGTTATATCTTGCCAATAGAAACTGACCAATCACCTTATGACCATCTCTCTCCAAGCTCATCTTAAGCTTCTCCACTTTGTCCTCCACAACCTGGTCTGTTGTCACGCCACTAAACTTCACTACCCCATATATTCTCTCACCCACTTCCTTGATCGACACCCTATCATCCAATGGCTTCGGGGCGTCCTCGGCCTTCTCATACTTCGCCGGCAACAAGAACTGCATGGTCACCCTGCTTTTCCCCTCTCCACCATTCTCCTTGGTCACAACAGGAGCTGTCATGGCAATCTTTTCACCACCAGTACTCTTGGTTATAACCGGGGCTGTCATGGCTATCTTCTCAGGCTTCGTGTTCTGTGGATTGCCTAAGGCTCCTATATAATTGGCCAACACCATGAATCCACCATCTTTGTCACCTTTCATTTCAGATGGATCATATGTGACCTCTGCTAGGACAGATGGCGGGTATTTGCGGATTTCATACTCATTTGTAGATTTGATGACTTCATACTTGGGAGTTTCTACACGGATCTTCCCAAATACCATTCCCATTTTGAAGCTAGCAAATTTGAGGTGTCGAGCTTGCCAGAAGTGAAGAACTCAAATTGTGTGGTTTTCTAACTTTTGCCTTATACATGGATCATACTTCTATATATAATGGATACAGGAATGAATAAGATACAATGTGAAAGCCTAGAAATTTCCTCTCTGAATGAGTACTGTGCAAGCTTAAGACTTTCTAGTAAACAATACGGACCGCTTGTCTTGTAGTTTGTCTTCAAGTATAGTTTAGTTTCTGCGGTTCATGGGCAAGCATTTATGTGGACACTTCTCATCCACAAGGACGTGTTTAGAGTCAAACTTGACATGTGGCTCTTGTAAACATCTGCAGTGTACAACTCTTAGCACCGTTTCTATCTTCTCCTCCAAGGAAGCTGCAAAATGAGAATGAAAATGAAAACCCTGCCTGTCTCAACCACACTGTAACTTTCCACATTTCAATTTCAGACAAATCTCCTAAAGAAAAACAGTTGCTTAGGTTATTAATTTAGGAAGTCTGGTGCTTGGACGGTTAGCATTTAGTTTGCAAATTGTCTAACCAAATTAGGCTCCATGGCATTGACAAAATTAATCTTATAAACCCATCACCATAGTTCAGAGACAGAGCCATGTCATTAAACCTAAGGTTCTAACAGAAACGGTGAGAAAACAGATTATTAGCTTAAAATATCAAGTTTTTCTGTCGTGAAAGTAGAGTCCTTTCCTGTTCGAAAGAATTAATTTTCTTAACCAATGAGATAAGGGTCGATATGGAGAAATAAATGACAGGAGTTTTGGCAATACATCTAAGAGAACATGATTCCAAGATGACAGAAGCTGGTTGGACCTCAGAATCAGTGTCTATCTTCAGCTCCAATTAGGAATTTCAGATAGATAACGCAGTTTCTCAATTAACATCATCGATCCAGTTAGCCATGGCGAAGCAATTCATAATCCACAAAAAAATGCTAGAAGAAAACTAGAACATGAAATCCCCAAAAGAAGGGGAAACAGAGAAAGAGGCCAGAGAATCTTAAAGACATGATTTTTACGCTATAAACACAGAACTGGATCTCAGGATATTGAAGTTATCTCCAATTCAAAGAGTTGCAGATAGATAACGCAGAATATGAACAACATCATCGATCCATTGAACCCAAAACCAGGTTTTGGTTGAAAAAAAAACTTTGAAAATAGGAGCATCTCAGATGGAACTTTCCCCATAGTTCTTCTTCACAGCAGAATCATAGTGCAAGGATAACAATTTAGTTCTCTCATCACTGATGCCCACTAACACAAATTTTTCAAGAAAGGAAAGATCTTTGAATCAAAGCATGAATCTTGCTGTAAATTCTCGAAGTTGGAAAAACAAAAGCAATCCGAAGAGTACCTATAAAGCTTTCGACTTCAAAACCCTAGTTGCTAACTAGCTCTCTATATAAATGGGTCTGTTAAGCCCATGAAGAGAGGGCTAAGGCCTCATGTTAAGGAAGCTGTTCAGTTGGAGAACAACTTGGATTTTCTCATTGTGCTTGTGAGGAGAGTGGTGTTTGTTTAAGTGTTAGACAAGCCTGCTAAGCTAGCTTAGTCATTTCATTTTTTATATTGGTAGAATGATGCATGTAATAATTATAAATATATGTTTCGGATAATTTATTTGATAAACTAATGACTATAGATTAAATAATGAATTCGATTCAAATAATGTGGTCGAGTTTGACTCCAAAGGACAGGTTTGATACCCTTCAAACTGTCGTTTCTTGCTCAATAAGTATTATCTGAATTTGCAGGATATCAGATTTGTCATTCTTCGCTGATATACTGGTTTCTTGTTTTTTGCCTCACCGTTGGTGCTTTGAACCACAACCATGTCTGGAATTACTTACTGCTTGAGATTTTCAGGTTGGTTCAACTTTGAATTGAGAAAGCTATAAGTGAATCTAATCCCTTTTACTCCCCCGCATTTGCCAGGACATTGCTCCATGGCTTTTATCTGACAGCATCAGCCATGTTCAAGGGCAAAATGAGCACCAAAAGAAGTTGATGTCCAGATGATCAAAGTCCAAACCAAGAAATCTTAGTACTTGGTAGAATCGATTTCCTAAATTAATTGGTTGAAACTCAACATTCAAACTAAAACTTATTAAACTGACATCGCCTGAAAATGGTATCAACATTCATTTGGCAACTCAACTTCAGTCCAGGAAATGTTCCGGTGACTGAGCAAGCAATTCACACCCCTGTTCAGGAGGAAAGCTTTTCTACTTCAGTACGGTGGGGAAGGTATGGAGAAACTGGAGTTCACAGACGTAGAGAGCAACATGGATGATTGAGCATCCTGAGTACCAACAATTCCATGATGCCACAGTTGATGAGGTTTATTACGAGGAAGAAGATGAAGAAATTCAAGACATGTGATCATAAGTTTTCCTTATCATATCAAACAAGGATTTCATTGATTAAGCAAAGCTGTCTATAACATGACAGAGGGAATAATACGATAGATTAGGGCATATTATTGTCATTCTTATAGGAGAATTGTGGTTTCCTATCTTTCATGAATCTTTCAAAAGGGATAAGGATTACAAGATAACTAAACCACTGTACTTCCTCATGGGCTTTTCATAAGATTTTGAACTCATTTCCCAATCACAGATGTTGGTTGAACAGTAACTGCCAACTACACCATGGATAAGTACTTACAGTTCTTGACAGCTATAACAACCAAGCTTCTAGTCTGCAACATGTATGTCCTACCACATGTAAGAGACAACATCATCTTTGATCTTACCATCTTCATGTACATTGGACACTTTCTGATGTTCTACTGTCTTTACTGAGAATAGAAGTAAGAAAATAGCGACAAATAGCACTATCAAAGGAAACTGCAATCTCTCTAACCTCCATTGAATAGTTAGCTGCTAAGAAAATAACAGAATGGAATAAACCATAAGAAAATTATACTGTAGGAAAAGGAAATATCAGAAGATTCACAGAAGAACCATTAAAGTGGGGAAAATGGCTTACTACTCTAAAAACTCATCAGAAGAAGCTGCTAATTCTCCTACATTCCATATCCTAGATTTAGATTAAAAATTCTCACGGCTTCCACCATTAGCCATATGCAACAAAAGCTACATTTGCACAATTGATCATATCAGTTACAGCACTAACAACAACAACAACAAAACCCGCAAATACAAGTACAAAAAGAGCATGAATTTACAGCATCAGACATTTAACAGAAAGTCACGCTTATCTATGGCTTGCCATCTTCAACGACTTTATCAACTACTACTTTGACTTTCTTGTATCCAAAATCCTCCAAGTGCACGGAGCAGTCCTCTGGCACTACGGGACGCCTATTGCCAAAAATGCTCCATAGATACAACACAATGAATGCTCCCAACGCTCCACACGCAGTACCAAAAATCATAGCAGCAAGTACCCTCAACAGACAATAACTTCTCTTGTGAGCAACTACAGATTTCTCATTTTTAGCAAAAGTCTGAGGATTCAGTGGCTGAGAGTGCAACCAATGCGGAACACTCCGCAACTTAAAGTTCCATGAGTAGAGGGCACATACTGCATTTGATGAGCTCAAGCCCACAAACACTTCCTCTTCATTCCACATTCTTGACAGGTCAATAGGGTACCAGAGCAGTGGATCAATTGGCTTTATATCACCAGATTGACTCATCCTAACTTCCAATCTCTTCGCACTTGCTTCATAATCAATCCAAGAATGCAATCTCGTCCAATTGTCAAATGTTGCTTTTGTAGATGAAACATTCCTCACTTTAGCTGATACAAAACCATCCACATGAATCCCCACTTGATTCTCGTACAAATCACCACGGATGGTATCCTTAAGTGTACCAAATTCCACAGCAACAATCTTAGAATAATTCTTCTTTGTGTCCAACGAGACCCCAAATGCACCATTACCAAAAGCGCTGGCATTAAAAGCACTAGGAACCATAATAAAAGCCAACCCATCTCCACTATCTTGGGACATAAAAAACGAGAAATAAGTGGACAAAGAAACCATCTTTCCAGGATTACCTTCAACAAGTTGGATTGGTCTCCTGTACATGACTCGGCCTCCACTTGAATTCACTGAGTGAGTGAGCTGAACCGACGACCCATTATCCACGACCTTGGCATCGCCATACAAAGCAATGTTGGACTCAAAGTTTTGATCTTTTCCAAAACTTTGGAAGGAAAATGAGAGATTTGTGTCTGCAATGATCAAACTGAGGTGGGAAATTAGAAAAGTTAATGAAATGAAGCTGGTGGAAATAGGGAACTTGGCCATTGATGAAGTGGGTTTCCAACTGAATCTTGGTTACTTTCTCCCAAAGCTTTCAACTTCTAAGGCTTGTGAGACGAACACATTTCCAATTTGAGAAAAGCAATTGTTTTTCTAGGGTTTGTGAGAGGGTAGAAAGCAAAGGATCAAAGTAAAGAATAGGAGGGAAGTTGGGTTGGTTGGTG
>JAOQMP010000004.1:35851603-35862993 GCA_027563575.1 Erythroxylum pedicellare | reverse complement strand
AATGATATGTTAAGTACTATATGGTTGATGTGAGATTATGAAATGCATGTATGAAATGTTCCGTCTCGCTTGGATTTATCTCGGTTCTGTATATATGTTTTGTTGTCTGCGTGATGCCCCCGTATCTTCCCAGAGCGTATTAAGGCGTCACAGGAACTCTTAGTCTAGTCTGATCGTGTACTAGAACATCGTTGAATTATTGCATAGATTTTAGAATATTGATTGTTTGGAAAGGACGTCCACTTAAAGAGTTAACTTGGGAAGATTATGATCTTATTGCTGAATAATTTCCTCATTTTCACCTTGAGGACAAGGTATGTTTCCAAGAAGGGAGAAATGATAAGCCCATAATTACATATCAGAGGAAGAAGAGGTCACGTATATCAAGCATCTAATTTTATCTTATCTAGTAGCACCTGATTTTATCTTCTTATATATAGAATTTGTTTTCAATTTATTATGTCATTTGTTTCATGTGTTCCTATTAAGTAGGGGCTTAGTGAGTAGTGAGTAGTGATTTGTTATTGATTATTTTTAATAAATTCACATTGTAATACGTAGTACATAGCTTATTATATACATAAAATCAAACATAAAAGGATTAAAAACGAAGGTAATGCGGAATACCTGATTTCAATTCCATCTCTAATTCCGATGTCAATTCTGAGCTCCAAACGATCACGAATCTCCTACCTTTATGGAAAGTGTTTCCCGACATAAGGTTTAGGTCTTTCTACAGTTTTCTCAATACGTAATCTCTCTTAACGGGTCAGAGATTCCTTATGCTTATGATTGATATGAGCAACTGTAGGAGACCTTAACATTTATATAGCTTCTATATCGGGCTTCCCTATCATAAGGCCGATATGGGTCTCGTCCACACTAATTGAGATTCATTTTCCACCGGACTTCGACCCATTAATCTAGATCATTTATTGGTTCCCTTTATTATCTTTATATGGATCAAATTACGTAACTTAATCGATAATTTATTTAAAAACCAAAAGATGCAATTAATAGTTGTCTAACTTTATGGGAAACGATAAAATTGTCCAACATTCTCCCCTTTGGACAAGCATTAATTGCAGTTTTAAGTTTAGTTTAAAAATAATTTAAAAACTCAGTTAAGCCATGCTACTGAATTAGTCGACTAAGTTTTAAAACAAAACATTTCATCCAAAGATAATGAAAGTCCATTATTATGTCCTTCAAGGCTTTCGATACCAGAAAGCATCAAATACATGTGTCATGTGCAACACAGATTCAGTACAATCACGTATACCTAATACCTCACTATCATGAATGGGAAAATAGAATGTGGCAAACTAGGATGATACTTTTATGATCTAAATTATATCATCTTCGTTTGTAGGTCTAGATTTCTCCAACTTTATGCTAAACTACATTAGAGAAATCTGGTTTTCTCTCACCGAATGTTAAACAGCATTAGAGAAAACTTGTTTCCTCTTACCAAATGTTAAACTACCTTAGAGAAAACCTTTATGTTCTCCAACAGAATGATAAACTATATTAGAGAACATTTATGGGATTAAAAAATTATATCCACCTATGTCATGTCAAATTCATGGATACTGTATACATCTAGATGACATAGGCACAAGGTCAATCTGTATATATATGCCCAATGACCTTTAAATGCTTAAGATTGACACAAATCTTAAGACTTTCATACGTATTATGACAATGTATGACAACACGTATTACTGAGAATAAATGATGATCATCTTTATTGATGAACCGTCATACTATCATAATACATTAAAATGTACAAATGCACATGAAGCAAACATAACAATCCCCTAACTAATAGTGTCTAAAGACGTCAAACCCATACTATATACTTGTGTCACAAACACAAATGGTGAAGTCCTTTAGTTAAATGATCGACTTATAATTCCTCAGTCTTTAAATGCTCTAAACCTTAATGTCACCTTTTCGTACCAACATCTTTATGACTAAATAATTGACTTTTAAATGCTATGACCCTGTGATTTTCTCTGTTGTTATTAAACAACACAGCAAAAAGATTATCACAATATAACCAAATGGTTCTAGCCACTAAATCAACCAGAGACAACTCAAAAATCAAGTTTTTGAGCTAAATTATTTGTGAAGCAACCCTATAGCATGCACTCTGCATACATAGTTGAGGAAGTTACCTATGTTTTCTTAACACACTTCCACGACATTATACCATTTGTAAACTTAAAACTGTAACCTTAAGTGGACTTTTGATCATCCGGACACATAGCTAAAATTTGAATCTGAATTCCCTACAAGGTTTAATATGTTGACTTTTTTATATGTCAACATATAATCCTTAATTTCCTTTAGTATCTCAACACTCGCTAGACTACATTCTATGAGAGATCTGATGAGAGTTGAGATCTGTCCCGTTGAACCTGAATACTTATGACAAAAAATGTTACACTAAGGTCCTTCATGTCAAAGTTCTTAACCAAAAGTTGTTCAACCTCATACAACATAGTTAAGTAATTTGACATGAGCAATATATCATCCACATGCAGTAATAGGAAGATAATTTTGCTCCCCTTGACCTTATAGTATAAGCGTCTTTTTAATTTTATTTTCCATAAAGTTGAAAAAGGCCACAATCTCATCAAATGTAAGGTATTACTTTTAGGAAGGTTTGATGTAAACCATATATTGATATGCATAACTTGCAAATCATGTCAGCTCCTTCTAGATCCTAGGATCCGTTAGATTGCACCATATAGACCTTTTCATAAAGGTCTTTACTCGAGAAAGTGGTTTTGACAACCATCTGATGTAACTCTATATCATCATGAGTTACAATTACCTTAATCACTCAAAATGTATCCTACGAGGATATAAGAGAAAAGGTAACATAAAGTCAACCTTTCTCTCTGAGTAAACCATTTGGTAACTGAGCGAGCCATAAATCATTGAACTTTATCCTGAAATCCTTTAGGTACAAAACTTCATTTACAACTAACAAGTTTACAGCTTCGCTGCAAATCAACTAGCTCCCAAATCTTACTATGCTTCATGGCTTGCATCTAGTCATTCATCTCATCCCATCATACATCCACATTGGGTCCAGAAACAGCTTCTATAAAAGTAACTGGATCTATAATTTGTCTAACAGTATAGTCCTGTACACTCGATAGACTATGTAATCAGATGGGATGGCAAGTCATCTCACTCTAGTATATTTACTCACCTATATTAGATCTTGTACCCCCAAGAACCTCTATGTATACAAGTATGGGTTCTTGTTCCTATACAGGCACTGTACAAAGACCTAAATCCACCGGATCTAACTGTATGAGTAGCGGGTACAAGATAACTGTAGTATTTGCCCTGCTATCATCTGAAGGGTCAATGGGCCCACCATCATCATAGACATGGTATTCCAAAAACTTAGCTGCTTGTGATTCCACTATTATGGTCCCTCCTTCTCTACAGTAAAAGTTGTAGCCTTAAAGTGGTCGAGATATCTTACTAAATAGCAATGAGGGGAAAGAACATGTTATTTATCTTTATAAGGATTATACTACATCAGTAGGACAGCCTTATACACAAATATGTGCAAGGCTGGGTTTTTAAACTTTTAAATAATTAGGTAGATTAGTCCTGCTCTACATTAACTTCTTCAATTCCTGTAGGGTACTGTTATGCCTTTCGGTAATACACCATTTTGCTCAGAACTACTCGATATAATGAATTAAGTCACTATTCTAACTAATTCCAAATATCTGGCAAACAGATCTTTTAAAGTCCTGAAACACCATGTTTTTCATGATATTCTCTTCAACGGCCAAATCTGACTATCTTAATGAATTTTTCCAATTGGTTCTCAACCTTCAGTCTTAACATATAACTATAATGGGAATAATCATCAACAATTGTCAGAACACATTTAGAATTGCACAATGCAACTGTATAAGGTCTACCGATATCTTTATGTATCAAACTTAACAAGTTAGAAGCATAAGTTGATCTCAATATTAGAAGCATAAGTTGATCTCAATATCCTTATTAGTTAACTTACCCTTGCAACAGTCAGCACATGTTCCCAGATCATCATAATCTAGAATTGAGAAATGCTTTCCTTGATCAATCCCTCAACCCTAGCTCTAGAAATATAGCTTAAACTTTTATGCCACACCATGTATGACTTTTCATTTATCAGGGTCCTTCATTTCATAACTTGTTTAGTAAGATACGAAGAAGTATTTATCTAATTCAGGGTAAGACACATTTTATACAAACCATATGATAAAAAGGTTGTACCATTAAACATTAAATACAAAACATTAACCCTCTTTGTCCAAAATTGATCAAAAGATCACATATAAAATGTGTCGTGTAAAATCCAAATGAACCTTACAACAAAGTTCAGTACATACATCCCCTATAGATATTACTTCCACTTCTTCTTTGCTGTGAATCATCAGTTTCTCCTTCCCTTTGTTTGGCTTTATCCTTGATATGAACTACTGCATCGCAAAAGCACCTTGATCAGATGTTCCACTATATATAGCCACCATGTGTCCTTAATGCGACTATCGCAAATTAGATTCATAAATTGACAAGCTGAGGAATTACCTGATGGTCTCAGTCTTTCCTTTTATACCTCATACTACTAGTTTCTTTATGTCCCTAGGACCTTGATCAACATTGGTTTGACCAACTTCAGCATATGGAGAAGATTTGAACTTTCTACCTTTGAACTTAGCAAACTTCATCTTTGTCTTCCCTTAAACTGCTTCAAGGTTGTAGGAGTAGCAAACTTGAGTTTCTCCTCCTCAGCAACATAATAGGCTATCAAAGCATTGCAGTCCCGACATCTTCAATCTAGTGTGAAGGTGAATTATTCTCAACATGTACTCCATTACTCCCCTTTTCTCATATTTACCTCGTGGAGAATAATTCTTTCATCAAGACACTTATCTCAACACTGGATGAGACTGTGTATCTCTGGGAGATATTATCAAGAAACTCCTTCGCTATATCTATGTCCAAAAGTCCAATTTGTAGATGGATAGGAATGGATCTCTTAATGGTCATCAGATATAATTTGTTAGACCGGTCCCAGGTTTCATAGGCTACTTTATGAGTTTTCAAGGTCATGGATGTAAATGGAGATAGCCTGTCCATCCGTATGGCCATATCAACCTCAACTATCTCTATAGCATTCAATACATCCTCTGTCCACTTCTTTGTATTGAAATTAGTCAAGGTTTCAATGGTGACACTGATTTTGATGACTGAAAAGGTGACTTCAAGATGATAATCTTTAAATCAACACAAATGTAGGATAACAACAATACTCAAAGTAATTAAATATTATCTTTACTGAAAATCTGGTCACACATATTATGAAACACCTGTGGAACGAATACATATTATATGCAACCAGACATCCATATAAAAGTGATCAGAGTATAAATCATCAACTCTCACGACACTACCACCTGTGGGCGAATAGATCATTGAAGCAATGACTTTCTTCTATTTAATGCCTTTATGCACATCTCAAAATCTCATGTAAGGCCAACACCTGTGGGCAGAATAACCAAACATGAGACCAGAGACATCCCCTAATGTGTAAGCAGAACAATGCAAAATACTAACTCGAAAGGCCACTGTGGTGACTACGTCCTCATCAGCACTTATAAACTCCATAAACACAAGGGATACATCTTTAAGTTATCCTCACATTCTTTATGGGCATATAGTATATGACAACATAACATCATTAAATGCAAAAATCTGAATGCACAGTCTTATTATCACAAACTCGTGCTGAAGACATTCTCTAAAAACTTCATTTGAGACTTTTGTAAAAGAAAAATCTTAGTAAAATGACTATTGTGTTTCACCAGACATTGAGCCGACCACCCGAGACATGAAAAACTCATGCATCTCAATTATGGTAAGTTTGTTGCATAAAAATTCACTCAAAAATGGCTTCAAAATGTCTCAATTCCTTTTCTGATCGACTGTCTTGCAATCCTGATGTTAAGTTATTATTTTATGCTTATTTTCTATTTAATTCTCTTTAATGTGTAGAAATTATTATTCAAAATTAGTGGAATTGTCTCTTAATTATTTTCAGGTAATTTTCAACACTTTAAAGATGGAATTGAATCAAAAGATGTAAAAAAAACAAAGAAAATCCCAAAATTCTAGATTGATAGCAAATTCAATGACTAAGTATGGGCATGTGCAAGGACAAAAATAATCTGCAGATCTGTTTTCAAATTCAAATCTAAGATTTTCATAATCTTTGAAGACTTATCAATGGATATCTGTAACTTGAAGTGGGGATAAGGATTATCTTTAAAAGATCACGAGAAATGAGAGAGAAAAGGGATCGAAAAGCACAAAAGGAAGGGAATTTTATTGTTCACGTCAGCCTTTAGTTTTAGAATTTATGCAGCTTTTCCTTTAGTTTTAGTTGACGTTTCTGCACTTTTCTTCTAAGTATTTTCAGATTTTTTAGAGAAAGACTAAGGATGGAGACTTTATCTTTTGTTATTTTTTTATTTTTAATTTCGTTATGAGTAGCTAAACCCCTTTTCTTGGTTGAGGGGAATCATGTTATCATCTATTATGTGTGAGATGTTCTAATAAAGTTTGTTTTGTTGATGAACATTGAGTGTCTTCTTAATTACTTTTTCTAATTGAATTAGTTGATTTCTAAGTGCACAATTAAGAATTGATTCGTTTAATAACTAGATTAATGAAATATGACGTTCAATTTTGTTAATCACAAGTGGCAATTAGGATTACCTCTCTTGATTAAATGCATGTTGTAAATGTGTTATCTTGGACATTGGTTTTTTAGTTATTAAAGTTATTATTCAATTGAACCTACGATCGTATCTAGGTTGTTAATTAATAAAAATGTTTAGAATATATGTTTCTATTTATTTACACTTAAGAAAAAACATCCCCCAATGAATGTTTATTGATGAACTGAATTTTATATCAAGAATCCATTTTAGTATGACAACAGCGGTGACCCAAAATCAAGGTTTGTTTACTGAATTTCCATATCTGAATATTTTGTTTAATTTCAATTTTTGTTATTTCTAATTTCTTAAACTACGTGAACCAAACCTCCCCCCCATTTGTTTTAGTTTTAAACTCATTAAACTTTACCATCAAAAATTTCTCGTGAGAATGATCCCTACTTTTCACTACTACATTAATTTGTATTGCAGGAAGTTGGTTTCTTTTCCAATTTCGTTGCAAGCGACAGCAGTACCACCCGAACGTTGAACGTGAGGTCCGAGACACAAAAACTTGAAATATCTCCCTCATATTACGTCCAAAGCATGAAAATTCACTTGAAATCAGATTGAGAATATCTTAATTCCTTTTTCTGAAATTAAACTTTAATTTATTACTAATGTAATAAATCCAAAAAAAATGAAAAACTTACTTTATAAATTTTTTTGACCCGAAAACTGACCCAAATTATCCCGGGGCACCTTTACGGGAAATCTAAAAAAAAATTTTAATTACTATAGCGTTCGTAATAACGTCAGTCGCTGACGTGGCGCACCATATTAGTGCAAGTGGCACGGGGCAGATGCGTCGCCTACTACACGCACCACCATGTGTCTTTCATCCGGTGTGCCACATGTAAGGACGGATGTAGCGCATGTGCGGCACGCATCCATTGTCCCATGCGCACGCATGACACGTTTCTGTCACTCACTAAAATGACATGTTGACATGCGATTAGCACGTGCACGGTACGTGCCAACCGTATGCCTATCCCTGCATGTACTGTAGCTGCGACGGGCACGTTCATTGCATACGCCCGACCTTTTTTACTCCGTTCGACCCATTTTTCATAGCTAGCCTTATGTATACTAAAAAATGAATCAAAATTGAGGAAAACCATATGAGATGAAAAACCAAAAAACCTTCATTTCCGGCAATCCAATCCCTTAACCGCTTTGATACCACATGTAATAAGTAGTACAGACCTTATTACGTAACCAAGATCATACATAAAAGGATTAAAAACGAAGGTAATGTGGAATACCTGATTTCAGTTTCATCTCTAATTCTGAGCCGATTCCGAGCTCCAAACAATCACGAATCTCCCAAGACTTTTATGGAAAGTGTTTCCCGACACGAGGTTTAGATCTTTCTATAGTTTTTTCAATATGTAAGCTTTCTTAACGAGTTAGAAATTCCTTATGCTTACGATTGGTATGAGCAAGTGCGAGAGATCTTAACCTTTATATAACTTCTATATCGGACTTCTCTATTACAAGGTGGATATGGGTTTGATCTACATTAATTGGGATCCATTTTTTACCCAAACTTTGACCCATTAATTTAAATTATTTATTGGATCACTTTATTATTATTGTCTGGATCAAGTTACATAACTTAATCGATAATTTATTTTAAAACTAAAAAATGCAATTAATAGTTATCCAACTTTATAGGAAATGACAAAATTGTTCAACACAGATTTGTTACTCCTGGATCTCAGAGTCTTAACTAGTTTTTAGGGAGTCATGGGTTAATCCTATCCTATAAATAGCTATGGGCAGTATCGAAAATCAATTCAAGTATTTCATTCTTTTTCATTATTGGAGATTCTCCCTTGGCTATTAATTCTTCTTCGAGTGAGATCCTTGCTCTTAGAAAATTATTACATTTTTCCTATTGTTGAACTTTTGCTTCCAGCCCTCTATCATTCTTGTTGTACACATAATTCAGGTTCAGTGAGCTGGAAAATGGCAGGATCTGAAATTATTCCTCGCCGTTGCTTATTTGACCATCTATAGTTAGAACTTCTCCATAAAAACCTTGTTATTGCTATGTTTATGTCATGACTGATATCGTGGACAAGGAGAAGCAATCGCAATGGCTCTGAAAAAATAACTGTGGTTCCCTTGAATGCCTGGAATTGTCCTTCACCAGATTGAGTACAGGGGAATATTTTCTGCTGCAAAATAATGGAGAACTGAACTGGTTGCGGATTTGGTGGATATGCTTCTTGAAAGGCGACATTGTTGCATGATAAATATCTCCAGAAAGGGGTCTTATCTACTAAAGCTTTAGCAGCAGCCTGTTGCTTCAATACGCTGGCTATATTCCTGAGGTTGTTCTGGCAATCTTACTCGTAGTTCCTCCATCTAACCAAATGCAGCTCAAGGCAGCTTCATTCAACTCATTGAAATTACCGTTTTACAAGTATTTTTAGATTGGCTTTACATAGTTTCTTTTATAGTTCAGTTTTATGACCCTGAATCGATCTTTTAACTTATTTTGGTTCTTATTCTCCCGACTAAGGAACTGGCAATCAGGTCGTCAGTCTTGTTCTTGGCTGCAAGTTTTACCTCCTGCCACCTTATCCAAACATGAGTGTAAGTCCCTCAGTTGCCTTCTTCCAGCGAGAAAGGGGAAGACTTGCAAGGGAGCAAGAGAAGGAAAGTGGGGTTCCCGAAAGAGGCAAATGCCGAGGAATGGAAGCAAGAAGATTGAAGATAGCGTTTCAAACCAGCTACTTCCTTGCAGTCTCACGTTCCATCTCTTCTCCTTTCAGTCGACCTCTCTGCTACATGATTATAAGCTCTGTTTTCTGTTTAGCCCACCAAAAGTCCAGTGGTCTCCTTTACATCTATCAGCATGTGCTTAGTAGCAGTTTGCAACTCTGCTTCCGTCGTTCCCGCCTGCCCCTCCTACTCGATTCAGTTGGTCGTCTTCATCAACATGATTTTTGCCTTTTATGAAGAACATATTGGTAGTTAATATGATTTTTGTCTTCATCAAATTCGATTAATTTAAACTTGATTCAACAACAATCTAATGATATGCTAATTCTTTCTCATTAATTTAAAATTGATCTGTTAATTTTAAAGCAGGTAACTAATTTTACATCATTAACTTTGAATTTACCATCCCTATAAAGGACCCACAAAGCCTACTTCTGTAGTGTACTTAGTTGTTGATGTTGGCCAAGTTGTTCTTATATGCAGTATTTAAAACCATTAGGCTGTTGATGTTGGCCTAGTTGTTCTTATATGAAGTAATTAAAACCATTAGGTTGTTGATGTTGGCAAGTTGTTCCTACGCCAAGTATTTAAAATCACCGTCTTTGGGTTGATTTAAGAACCAAAATGGTAGTTTGCCAATGTTAATAAATAAAGATGACAATACGTCAAATCGGTTTAACTTTGATTCTAAATTTAGTTGATTTCAAAATATTTAGGTCATCTTCAAAACAATATTGTTTTAGTATAATTGACTAAAATGATATTATTTGAGAGTTATCATGATCAATTAGACTTTACATACCGAAAAATTTATAATCCAAACTAATAACCCTATATTTTGATATTATATGTAGTCCGTAGGAATGAACGTTGGGTTCGACTTAGTCTCACCTTATCACAAGTCAAAATACTAAGTTCAATTTGATTAAGATTTTAAATTAAGCTCCAGCCAAGAAATGAACCAAAATAACATTAACTTAAAAAAAATGAAATAATTTAAAAAATTTCATTTTATAAAATCCGAAGAGACTTAGACTAAATCAAGTTTCGAATCAGAATCAAACGACAAATTAGGGATTCGGGTCGGGTAGTCGGCTTAGCATCCCTTGAGAATTTTGATTGGAATTCCTCTTCTCTTCTATGTATCCTCTTGTTTTGCACTTTGTTGCCTGTCTTGTCTCTTGTTTTCCACTTTCTTTGGTGTATATGTTCCTTTTTTATGTTTCTTTGTTGGTATGATGATGTAGTAACATTCTCAACACATAAGCTTTGGGGTGTTATTCACGCAAAGCCGCATAAGACAAAGAGTCTCTGACTTCAACCGCCCCACACAATCAGAAGCCCCACCTCTCCTTCCCATTTTTATCACAAGATATTTATGAGATACATTTAAAATTATTAAAAATTAAAGAAACTCAAACCGTCAAACGTATTTAATGCATAAAACTTACCGTTTTGTTAGGATTATTGAATTTTTTTTATTTTATAATTCAAATTTGTGACCGAAAAGAAACAACTTTTATCAATTATTCTAAAATTATTCGTAAAAATAAGGTAATATTAATGATAAATGAATTAAAAAGTGTTTAAGTTGTTTTATTTTTTTTAGTATATAACTTTTAGAGTTTTTAATTAAAAGTATAAATTTTTAAAATCAGGCAACTCAATTTAAAATTTTATTTTTATTAATATTTTATTATCATTATTAATAAAACATAAAAATTAATATTTTAAAGAGTTATAGAAACTAATATTTTAGCATTTAATATCTTAAATTTCTAACTAAATGTTGAATTTTTTAAATATAATAATTAAGTTCAAATTTTTTTACTAATATTTTTTTGTTGTGAT
>JAOQMP010000004.1:35753647-35769523 GCA_027563575.1 Erythroxylum pedicellare | reverse complement strand
TTCTTGTGCACAGGGTTGTATTTCAGAAGCAGTTCACTCTTGTTTGCCAGATCTTCCTCTACGTATTCATATTCTACGCCTTTCAGTTCAAGAGCCACTTGGATTCTCCGAACGAAAGGGCTTGCCCACATCCCTATAAGCTTCACTTCAGCCATAGCCAAAGCTTCTTCCTGACTTCTCTTGGTGCTTATCCAGAAGCTGAAGCCTTATTATAGGTAAAAAAGGTTGAGATTTCTTGGCAGACAAGAATGGGATTTAGTGCTTTCGGTGAGTGACAGTCATTAGAATGATGAAACTTCCTCGGGAATCTGTTCAATTCATTGGAAAACCCGATATATCAATTATTTATTGCTGTCCCAAAGTTCTGCAAACGCATGGCAGGACGTCATAGTCAATTATATTTAATAAAATAATATCAATGTAAATCCATACGATAACTTCAGAGTCAATTAATGGTCAAAACAGCGACATCTTAGAAGAGATATTGCAAATTAATCACTCCAAACACAATAAAAAAGTCTACATAGTTGTAATTGAAACATGTAGTGAAGAGATTTAGAAGGAGAAGCTTAGTTTCTCTTAGCTCGCAATTGCAAGCATAAGAGGGCAGTTGATTGTTACTCAAATGTAGGAGAAATGTAGTAGGCGACTGGTGGTTTTTTTTGGAGACTAATCAATCTCCAAAATGCAAAGAAAGGGAGCATAGTCCTAATTTGGGGTATCTAAAAATAGAAAGAGGAACATCAGCAACCTACAACTCCTAATCTTATAGCAATTCACAGATACAGAATACATCTTACTTGGAAGTTACTAAAGGGCAATTGATCAAAAGTCTTATACGAGAGTAGTTACCTAAAGGGCTGTTCATAAATTGCGCTTTATCCAATGATCTCTAGAATCCATCTGGCTACTAGAGCTCATATCAGGACCAAACAGGAATATCAAGAAATTTTAAATTAGGTTTAGTACTCACCTTCTAGTACTGATCCTTTAAAACAACATAGAACTTTGAATTATGAACTCTTATGAGATAGAAGATGAAGATATCTGCCTCTAAACAGTAACTTAACTTCTGGCTGTTCCTTCAGTGAGAGGTAGAAGAAATCCCTTGTTGTTTCTAACAAAAATAGACAAACCGGTGACAATTACAAAATATGATTAATGTGCGACAGAAGGAAGAAGAAGACAAGAAACGACGTCGAAGATTACATATCAATAAATAAGCAAAACGTAGCGTAAGTGACAACGACCTTAACGAAAGAACCCATGTGATGTGTCTAGATTCTTCTAAGTACTGTATGAAATAACTGTTGTAGCAGATTTGGAAATCAAAATCACAAGCAAATGTTTGATTCCCTTCTCTCTCTCTAAACTCTCTACTTTATCTATGAAATTGTTGGGTGAGTGATACAAGAGGGTGTGCGAGTTGGAAAATTTATACCATCTGGTATAAGAGAAAACATTCCTCGGTGAGTCCAATGGCAGAAGGCATACTCGGAGCTGAAGTTCGATGTTTAGAGGAAGGCATGAAAAACCATTTGGAGGCTCAACTGTGACATGAGAAAGAAATTAGTGACATTAAATTCATGTTTCAACAACTCATGCAAAAAATTGACAAGGAAGATACTGAAACTTCTGTGAAAAGTCCTGGAGATGGGGGACACTATACAGTACTGACGAGGGTCAACAAAATCGATTTCCTGATATTCGACAGCACAGGGGTAAGAAGCTAAAGTTACCGATGTGAACAATTTTTTACAATGGACCAAAAACTGGAAGAAATGAAGATAAAAATGGCTTCCCTTCACATGGAAGGGATTGTGCAAGAATAGTACCAACTGACAATCTGAAATCATAGCAATGAAGTGTGAAGACTTTATAACTCTGTTAAGACATTGATTCAATGAGAACATCTTTGAGGAACCTATAGGGGATCTAAAGGAGTTAAGATAAGAAGGTTCGATACTAGACTATTATGCCTTATTTGACAGGTACTCGAATAAACTCTCATTGCCAGAAGATTACTTGGTAGGGTTCTTCTTAAAAGGACTCAAACCGTAGTTGGGACTCACCATACAAATGATGGATCTTTAGACTTTACATCAGGCTTATACAAGGGCATGTAAACATGAAGCGATTATGGCAGTTAGTATTTCGGTTTACTTCGGGAACGAAATTAAAGCTAGAAGCATAAGAGGAGGAGGAATAAACATGTATAAAGGGGCTAGTTATAGGACAACTCCATCAAAACAGCAAACAGAGGAAGGGTTGTTACCCACTCCAGGGAGTCAAGGTAGCATTAACAAAACCAACAATTACAGAGGTTCTCGAGGCATTAGAACAACAAATACCAAAGAGTTTGACGAAAAAAGGGATAAGGGTTGTGCTTTTGGTGTGACAAAAAATACTATCTGGGACATCATTGCAAGAAGAAACAATTTCAATCATACATAGTAGAAGATGAAGAACTGGAGGAAGAGGAACCTAGGAGTGAAGAGCCTGAAGATAGAGCTCCCTTCAATCCTAATATTTGATTAGAAGTGGGGCTTAAAGTATCAGACAGAACACAGACAACAGAGGATTATGGGAAGCCATTAAATGAAACCTCTACATATCCTCATAAATAGTAGGAGTACCCACAATTTCCTTGATGAAAAGGTGATCCACAAAGGGAATGTAGAGGTAATTAAGATAAACCTCGTAAGTATTACTGTTGGTAGAGGTTTAGAACTAGACTACAGATAAGTATGCAAGAATTTCGTGTGGAAAATGCAAGGGTTGCAGTTCTCTAGAGAGGCATTTATCATTAAGCTAGGAGGTTGTGATATAGTGTTGGGAGTTCAATGGTTGGCCACACCTACTGATGTGCTATGCAATTTTAAAAGATGCATCAGGGAATTTCAATGGGAGGGCAAGTTAGTAAGACTAACGAGAAATCTAGAAGTATAGGTAAAGGAAGTGTTTGGTAAGAACCTTCACAAGTTGATTAGAAATTTTAACCAAAGTGCTCTGTTCATGTTGCGTTTAGCAGACCCTATAGAGTTTTACATGCAACAGTTGGGAATAAACAACGATGTCTAGACCAGAGATGAGATAGAAGGACTGTTAGCAGAATTAGGTGATGTCTTTCTAGAACCAAAGAAATTACCAATAAAATGAGCATGTGACCATGCCATTTATATCAAGCAAGGGGTAGAGATTATAAACATCAGACCCTATGGCTATTAAAGGGAATAGAAGGATGCTATAGAAAAGTAGGTGCAAGAATTGTTGGAGCAAGGTTTTATTTGGAAGAGTGTTAGTCCTTACGCATCACCAATCATCCCTGTGTAAAAGAAGGACAACACTTGGAGAATGTTACTACGAGTTAAACAAGTACACTGTCAAAAGTAAGTTCCCTATTCCATTGATAGAAGAGTTACTGGAAGAATTGAAGGGATAAAGTTGTTATTCGAAGCTAGACTTAAGGTCCGGGTACCTCCAGATCCGAATAAAGGGGGAAGACATATAAAAAACTACATTCTGAATTCATAAGGCCTGGTTTGAATTTTTGATGATGCCCTTTGGCCTCATGAATGCTCCTTCCACTTTTCAGAGCCTTATGAATGAAATGTTTAAGCCTTTTCTCCATAAATTTTTGCTTGTCTTCTTTGATGACCTTCTCATTTACAGTGCCAAGTGCTAACATCATTTGGAGCACTTACGTCAAGTCTTGGAAGTTTTACAATAGCAGTAATTGTTTATTAGATGCAGCAAGTGCACATTTGAGGCAAGACAAGTGGATTACCTAGGGCATTTTATTTCGGAGGAAGGTGTGTCCACTGATAATAGAAAAATAGAAACAATTCAGCAATGGCCACAACCGCGTACCTTGAAAGAGCTCCGGGGATTTCTTGGACTGACAGGATACTACAGGAGATTTATTAAGCATTATGGAATCATAGCGAAGCCACTCAATGCATTGTTTAAGAAGCAAGAGGCAGGGAATTAGGAGTGGAAAGAGGAACAACAAACAGCTTTTGAACAGCCTAAAGAAAACTTGGTGGCAGCACCAGTGTTGGCGCTACTCGACTTCACCAAACCTTTCATAATTGAGGTAGATGCTTGTGATAAGGGTATTGGACCTATACTTCAACAAAAAGTACGTCCCGTAGCATATCTGAGTAAGGCTTTGGTTCCTAAGCACCAAGGGTTGTCCACTTACGAAAAGGAGTTCCTCGCCATCATTAAAGCCGTAAAACAATGGCATCACTACTTAAATAGTATATTCTTTTAGGTACAAACAGACAATAGGAGCTTGAAGTATCTCTTGGAGCAATGCAGCTCAACGCCATTTTAACAAAATTGGCTTCCTAAATTGATGGGCTACGACTTTCAAGTCACCTATAGGAGTGGAAAAGAAAATTTAGCGGCAGATGCATTATCTCAAGTCTCAAGCCTTTAACTGTTAACATTGTCAGTATCGCATATACAAGCAACACTTCTGGAAGAAATTCAAGAAGGATATGAGAAGGACACTATTGTAAGGGACATCATAAAAAAAATTAGAAGGATAAGAAATGTCTTCGGGTACTATGATTGGAGGAATGGAATGTTAAGTTGGAAGTGAAGAATTGTTGTTAGTTGCGATAAGGAGCTTTGGAAGAAAATCATAGCAATGACTCATGATAGTCTCAAGATGGACATTTGGGGGTGACAGCAACAATAATAAAAATTCAAGGTCTTTTTCATTGAAAGCAGATGGCCAAGGATGTTAGAAATCATGTCAAAAATTGTGTAACAAACAAATGGATCAAGTACCATCATACGACATATCCGGGCTTACTTTAAGCCTACTAGTACCTGAAGGATGCTGGATAGAAATTACTATAGATTTCATAGAAGGATTACCACCCTCCAAAGGAAAGTCTTCCATCTTTGTTGTAATAAACAAATTCAACAAGTATGCAATTTCATAACCATTAAACACCCATACACAGCATAAGATGTTGCACAAGTGTTCATAGACCACGTATTCAAATTGCATGGGATGCCATAAAGAATAATCATTGATAAGGCCCTCTCTTTTTAGCAGATTTTGGGGAGAGATGTTCAAATTGCAAAATGTGAAGCTACAGTTACCCACAGCTTACCATCCTTAACGGATGGACAGTTAAAAGCAGTAAATAAGACACTAGAAATGTATCTGAGATGCTTTTGTTGTGACACACCACAAAAATGGACAAGTTAGTTAACAATGGTTGAATGTTGGTACAATACCACACACCATACTGCCATAAACACTACACCCTTCGAAGTTCTCTATGGTTATCTACCACCATTGTTTGTGCCTTATGTAGCATGAGATTTGAGAAATGTTTGGATTGATCAAGCATTATAAGAGAGAGGTAGAACTCCAAATCGTTAAATGTCATCTAAACAGAGCAAAACAGAGGATGAAGTTACAGGCAGACAAAAAGCAATATTAGAGGGAGTTTGAAGAAGGACAGTGGGTGTACATAAAGTTACAACCCTATAGACAACATTTGTTGTAATGGAGATTGAATCAAAAACTGGATCCTCTTTACTATGGACCCTTCTCGATTATTTCCAAAGTAAATAAAGTAGCTTATATGTTGAAATGTCCATAAAATTCTACTATTAACCCTACCTTCCATGTAGCGTAACTAAGGAGCTTTGTTTATGAAAATATGCCTACATCTAGCCAACTAACGACCACTGTGATAGACGTGGAGAAAGTTCTAGTAGTAATTTAGTACAGAAGAATGGTGAAGCGACAAAATAGGGCAACCACACAAGTACTTGTACAATGTCAAGGAGAAACCAAGGAGGAAGCTACGTGGGAAATGCTGTTTGAGCTGCAGAAAAGGTTCCGGAGGTCAAGTTGATGGATAAGGTAGTTTTTAAAGATAGAGGGGATGTTACGAAAATATGACTAATGTGTGACAAAAGGAAAAAGAAGACAAGAAATGACGTTGAATATTACATATCAATAAACAAACAAAACATAGTGTAAGTGACAATGACTTTAACAGAAGAACTCACGTGATGTGTGTAGATTCTTTTACATAATGTATGAAATAATCGTTGTAATAGATTTGGAAATCATTGAAAATCACGGGTAAATGTTTGATTCCCTTCTCTCTCTCTCTCTAAACTCTTTTCTCTATCTCTGAAATTGTTGCGTGGGTGATACATGAGGGTGTGTGAGTTGGAAAACTCATAACATTGATCAAGAAAAGCAGAAGAAACATCAAACATTTTATTAAGATACAAAGCATTACTTGGACAATATTATTAGCATGGAGAGGAAGGAGACACATGAATGCTCAACCCTAATTCGAAAGTTTCTGGATCCCCTTTTTGTAGTTTAGATTGTTTGCCTTCAAAAGGAAAGCACGAGTGTAAAATAGTTGGTTGCTGTTGTCTCTACGTCTTCATCTAAACTTTTACTTGTTTTAATGTCTATCACGGTGTCATTTGGTTATTCTCTAGCTCTTTAATGTTGTCATTTTTTTTAGCGTTCTTGGATATAAGAGAAGCTTATGGACCTTGTTTCATTCTTATCTCATTTCTTCAATAAAATTTTTAATTTTTCAAAAAAAATTCCACTATTGCAATCCCTACTCTTAGTTATATAATCCCCACTCTTAGTTACGTAATCCTTGTGAGCTATTGGGTTCGAGCTCGACACAAAACTTGATCAATTCAAATTGGGCGAGCCAAATCTAGTCATTACTATTTGTCACGACTATAGAAGAGCAAGCACCAAATGAGGAAGAGCAAGCACCAAATGAGGAAGAGCAAACACCAAATGAGGTTGTTAGGAGTGTTGAGTTGACAAATGATGGTGGGGAATTGCAACCCAATGATGAGGTTGTTGGGAGTGGACAGATGGCAGAACATGCGTAGGTGGAGGTACACCCAAAGGTACGTCCAGAGGAGTGGATGAGGCGTAGCATGAGGATCAGAAAGAAATCGCTGAAGGTCAGAGAAAATGAAGATATATGAGTCGGGCAGTTAAGGTAAGGGGGTAGAGAAATATAAGACAATTTTCCTTCTGTATGTCTTCTTCTTCTGGGTTCCCTTCCCTGGATTTCTTTTCTCTAAAGTTGTATTTCCTTTGCTTGTAATTGATGCCCTGAACTTGTGAGGTTGAATTCATTATTTACACTTCAGCTGTCATTTTTTTCTTCTGAATCTTTTTTCTGGAATACACATATTTGTTGAGGTCATTTGCTGGTGTTCGTGACAAATTGGTGCTTTCATTGAGAGACCCTATTATGGCGAAAAATGAGTTAAGAAAGGAATTTCAGATGGAGATTAATAAGCTGCAGTGCTGGGAGAGCAGCGAGATTTTACATCGTCTGTGAGAATGGAAAAGATCGAAAGCGGTGTAGAAGAGATTGCTAAGGCAATGACGAGTCTCTTTGATGAGTTGGCAGCTTGGAGGCTTGAGGCCGCCAGTGGGTCCTCGAACTTCGGCACCAACAATCATGGTCACAAAAGGCTTGCTAAGATTGATTTTCCTAGGTTCAACGGCACAGATCCTTTGAATTGGATTTTTAGAGCTGAACAGTATTTTGCTTATTGCAATACTTCCGAAGCTGAAAAGGTAGTGATAGCATCTGTGAACATGGAAGGTGACGTCGTGGCTTGGTTTTAGCTGATGCAGAAGACAAACCAGATCACGACATGGGCTGCTCTGTCTAGGGTAGTTGAGCTACACTTTGGACCAACAGAATATGAGAATCCCAGGGCCCAACTTTTCAAGCTCAATCAAAACGGGTCAGTACAGGAATACCATACTCGCTTCATGTTTCTCACAAATAGGGTGGAGGGAGTGACCGTAGATGCGCTTTTGGATTTCTTCATCAGTGGCTTAAAGGATGAGATCTGGCGAGAAGTGATTTCAAGGGAACCAGCGACATTATCAAAGGCAGCAGCTTTGGCTAGATTACTCGATCAGAAGAACACACCTAACTGGGGGTTTTTGAGGAATCACAGCTATCACTTAGGTAACACAGGGAAGAGTTCAGGTGGAGGATTGATATCCACGCCGACAGCCCCATTGATGAAAACAGTGGGTGGTCCCCAAAATCACACAACGTCTTCAGTCTTTATGCCTTCAACAGGAAAGGCACCATTACCCCCATTGTTGCCGAAGCCTTTGACTAAACCTTTAACGTCGGTCAAGCATTTAATGCCGGTCGAAGTACAGCTGAAATGGGAGAAAGTCCTCTGTTTTACTTGTGATGAAAAGTTCACGCCGAATCACCGGTGCCAAAATCGACAGTATCTACTCATGGAGTGTAGTCCAGATGATGGAAACAATGAAGAGGGAGACCTAAGTCTAGAGTCTGATATGCACGGGGAGCAGGAGGAAACAATCGAATTACTCCATTTATCTCTTTAAGCTTCGCAAGGTGCACCGGGTAAGTGTATGATTCTATTTCATGGATCTATATTCAGAACCGATGTATAGGTTTTTCTAGATGGGGGAAGTGATGATAATTTTATAAAACCCCGGATTGTCAAACATTTGAATATGGAGGAGGAACAAATTCTTGGATTTAAGGTTTTAGTTGGAGGTGGTCAAATTCTAAAGGGAAGTACTATGGTCAGAGACATTCCTCTAATAATTGATAACACTCAGATCATTATTTCTGCTTTAGTCCTGGATGCAACTCGTTATGATATTGTTTTAGGGACTGATTGGCTTGCCACATTAGGAGAGCATATATCTGACTATAGTACCTCTATATTAAAGAATTTTCAAAATGGGACATGGGTTACTCTCAAAGGGGAGCGTAATATATTACCCACGGTGGCCTACTCCCATCAATTGCTAAGGCTGCGTGATACGGATGCCATAGAAGAGTGTTATACGATGGAATACTCAGGGACAAAGGAGGTTGTAGAACCAATACCGGAATTACCTAGAGACTTACCGTCAGATTTACAGGAATTATTGTTGAAGTATAAAGGAGTTCTCCAAGTTCCCAAAGGCTTACCACCACCTAGATCTTATGATCATGCTATCACTCTTCAACCTGGAATACCTCCCGTGAAGGTCAAGCCATACAGATATCCCTTTTGTTAGAAAAATCATATAGAAAAAATGGTAAATGAGATGTTGCACGAAGGCATTATCCGTCCCAGTAACAGCCCTTATTCAGCCCCTGTTCTATTAGTAAAAAAAAAAAGATGGGTCATGGAGGTTTTGCATTAATTACAGGGCTCTCAATGCTATCACAACGAAGGATTCTTTTCCTATTCCTTCGGTATATGAGTTGCTTGATGAACTTAAAGGTGCGTGTTATTTTTCCAAGCTGGATCTTAGATCGAGCTATCACCAAATTTTGGTTAAAGAGGAAGATATTGTTAAGACTGCTTTTATAACACCACAAGGACATTATGAGTGGTTGGTAATGCCTTTCAGGCTGACAAATGCCCCTGCTACTTTTCAGTCTTTAATGAATGATGTTTTCAGAGCTTATTTGCGTCGGTTTGTTTTGGAATTCTTCGATGATATATTGGTGTCTAGCACTAATTGGAATCTCCATTTGTAGCATTTAGAATTGGTATTGGTTATGTTGGTGGAAAACCAATTGTATGCTAAGCTATCAAAATGTTCTTTTGGGCAAACCAAAATACATTACTTGGGGCATGTTGTTTCGGTCCAAGGAGTAGAAGTGGATCAGGAGAAAGTGACAGCGGTTCTTAACTGGCCCGTACATGTGAACGTATCACAGCTTAGGGGGTTTCTTGGGATAACGGGGTATTACCGTAGGTTCATCAAACAATATGCTTCCATTGCGAGCCCTCTCACAACATTATTGCAGAAAAATAACTTCAAATGGGATGAAGAAGCACATATGGCTTTTGAGAAACTCAAGACAGCGCTGGTGAATGCTCCCATTTTGGTTATGCCTGGTTTTTCTAAACCATTTGTAGTGGAAACTGATGCATCTGGTGGAGGAATAGGTGCTGTGTTGTCTCAAGAAGAGCATCCCATTGCTTATTTTTCTAAGAAACTATCTGCCCGTATGCAAGCTCAATCAACTTATGTGAGGGAACTATACGCCATCACGGAAGCTGTGGCTAAATTCAGACACTACTTAATAGGCCACTATTTCATAATCCGGACTGACCAGAAAAGTTTAAAGCATCTTTCCGAGCAGACCATACAAACTCCTGAACAAGAGGCGTGGTTACCCAAGTTATTGGGGTTCAACTATTCTATTGAATATAAACCGGGCAACACAAATCAAGCTGCTGATGCTCTTTCTAGGTGCTGTTATGTGGATGTAACAACCAATCAAGCAGATATAATGGTGGAAATTAGGGAAGTTGTGAAGCAATCGAAGGAGTTAAGGGATTTAATATCCCGGATTGAGCAAAATCCAGCACTATACCCAGAATATACCTTGAAGGATGGTCTAGTTTATTGGCGTAAGAGGGTAGTAATTCCACATATTGCCACTGCTATTATTCGACAATTGCTAGAGGAGTTCCATTCATCCACCCAAGGAGGCCATGCTGGTTTTACTCGTACATTGGCTAGGTTGGCAACTCAATTTTTTGGAAGAACATGAGAGCACAAGTGAAAACATATATCCGACAGTGCCAGGTTTGTTAATGAGCTAAAATATCTCAACTGCATCCTAGTGGATTATTAAGTCCACTCCCAATACCTCAGCAAGTGTGGGAGGATGTAGCTATGGATTTCGTTACCGGATTACCTAATTCTAAAGGTTACACTGTAATTATGGTAGTGGTTGACAGACTAACTAAGTTTGGTCATTTGATCTTTGTGAAACTTCAGCCTTATAAACAACATTCAGTTTAGCTGCGCAAGAACCAGAAGCTGTCTCTGAGGTACTTTGGCCCTTTTGAGGTTTTGGAGAAATTTGGAATGGTAGCTTATAAACTCAAACTACCAGAGGCAGCTAAAATTCATCCAGTATTTCATGTTTCTTATCTTAAGAAATGTGAAGGCTCTCCCAAGGACACGTACATGCCCCTGCCCTTGACAACAGTGGAAGAAGGGCCAATTATTTCTCCTTTTGAAAATTTTAAAGCAAAGATTGATGATAAGTGCAGGCTGACAAGAGCATCAATATCTCATTCAGTGGGGTTCCGATATAGCACCCACTTGGGAATTGAAATCTTATCTGTAGTAGCACTATCCTGGCTTTGACCTTGAGGACAAGGTCAATTTCGATGGGGAGGGTAATGTCACGACTATAGAAGAGCAAGCACCAAATGAGGTTGTTATGAGTGCTGAGTTGGAAAATGATGGTAGGGAATTGCAACCCAATGATGAGGTTGTTGGGAGTGGATAGATGGCAGAACATGCGCAAGAGGAGGTACACCCAGAGGTACGTCCAGATGAGCGGATGAGGCATAGCACGAGGATCAGAAAGAAATCGCTGAAGGTAAGAGAAAATGAAGATATATGAGTCGGGTAGTAAAGGGAAGGGGGTAGAGAAATATAAGACACATTTTCCTTCGGTATGTCTTCTTCTTCTGGGTTCCCTTCCTCTGATTTCTTTTCTCTAAAGTTGTATTTCCTTTGCTTGTAATTGATGCCCTAAACTTGTGCGGCTGAATTCATTATTTACACTTCAACTGTCATTTTTTTCATCTGAATCTTTTTTCTGGAATACATTTATTTGTTGAGGTCATTTGCTGGTGTTTGTGACACTATCATCCCAAATTCGTAGTTGATTATTCAATAAAATTATGATATTTTGTGACTCCAATCAAGTTAAAACTATTTTGATCAATTTACTCATAATAGATTCAACTAATCCTTCCAAATTTAAGTGTGATTAGCTCAAACCGACTTTAAACCAGCCCCACAAGATACCATCATCTCTGGAACTACAAACTTGAAATTGGATTTTTGGTAATTCCATTGAAGCCACCTTTTACTTACAATGTTGAATAAGAAGATGGACTGAGAGTTCAAATTCAAACATATTTAGAAATAGTAGCGTCCCTTATTAACTTCTTTCACGATTTTGTTCAAAACCAGCATTCATAACAAGAAGTAGTAATTATAGCCCAAGAAGCTTATAAGCAGCGACTCTCTATTTGTTCCAATTCATCAAGCAAAATAATTCATAGTATTATTGTTAACAATTCATTAAACAAAATATAATTATATTGTTAACAATAAAAATATAATTATATTGATATAATTATTTAAATAATTTAACAATTTAACTCAAAATAGGTTATTAGTATTGAGTAATGTTCTATATTAAAAAACAAAATAAAAAAGAATACATTTTTGAATTATATTATATCTAATTTTTTCATAATATATCGCGTTATATTACGTAATCTTTAGCATAAGACAAACCAATATTTTTAATTTTTATTTTTTTATCTGACGAATTTTATAGAAGAAGAAATAAGTGATTTCATAAAAATAATTTTAGGAAGTGGGAAATTTTAATAATATACTTAGTGATGCAACACTTCTAATAACAATCCTTCACCAAGTCTTTGAATCTTGACATTCTACATAATTAAGCATATAAATTTTTAGATCTCAAAAGATGTTACTTTAGTTATTGACTTATTTCCATACTCAAATTAATCCAAACACACGTCATTGATATTTAATTTTATTAATTTTCAAACATTTTCATGATCTCGTACAACTTAAGGCCATAAAAAGCTATAAATAAAAAATCAAATTGAATTGGATGCACTGCAGCGAAAGACACTTTCAGCGATAAATTGTCGCTAATAGTCATTAGTGACGATTTACATTCACCACCAAAAATGTCACGAAATTCTCATAATAGAAAAGTATAGGATAACAATTTGTGAGTTTTTTGTTATGCTTTAAATTTGGAGCTAAAAGTTATAAGCAATGTTTTGTTAAATTGTCGCCAATAACCATTTTGCTACGCTTTATCTTCGTAGCTAAAAGTTATTAGTTATATTTTGTAAAATGTAGACAAATTTTTAATATTCATTATAACTAAATGTTATATTATATTAATTATAATTATTGGTGAGATTTTTAATTCATATTATTGTATGTAATATATAGATTTTTTATTGTATAATTTATTAAACAAAAATATAATAAAAATAATTGAAAATTAGAAAAATTGTATATAAAAATAAAATATCATTAAATTTGATAATGTACAAGATGTTAATTACAATTTCAAAATTACTTATATACAAAATAAAAAATACAAATATTAATGACTAAGACTCGACTTACTTCATATCCACCTTGAACTTGGAGGATCATTTTTATACTTTCAAAAACTTGGTAACTCTATTTTTAGCTTATATAAAAAAGTCCATGAATGAAAATATTTATTGTAGATGGTATACACAAAAACTACAAAACATGTTAATTTCTATAATTTATTTCATATATGTGGAAATGAACACAAAGAGAAAGAAAGTACATATTATGAAACAACCAAACTATTTAGAAATAAAGAGCACTAGTTTAAATAATATCATCACATGCCAAAAATGGGTGTTTGGTTGTAAACTTTAAAAGTACTTTTAAAGTAAAAATAGCTTTTTCAAAAGCTAAAATACAGCTTTTTAAAAGCTAAAATTTAAGGCTTTTCTACTTTTTTGGGTAGTGATTTTTCCGTCACTTCCGTATATATCACTTTTGTTTGCAAACACGCAGCCAACTCTTTTACTTATGTGTTTTCTTTCTTCCGTTTACAAACACACAAAACACTCATCTTCTCTCAAGACATTCACGAACTAAAACTCACAGGTTAGTTCTTGATTTTTTTCTCCTATATAAATCAACGTAGATGACATTCTCCTATGACGTCCGGTCTGCGTTGTTTCAACGCTGATTCACAAAGCAAACTTCATTTCTACTGATAAACAACAGACACAATGTATGCATGTACCATTTCTGTTTTCTCAAAACCAGGACATAGTATATACATATTTTCCAATATAGAGTCCATTTAACATAGTGTTAAACAATTCCTAATTATCAAATCAATCATCTAATTTATTCAACACCAAAACCAAACTTCACAACTCCATGCATGCAGGTTTATTTCTACACTGTAAAATAACATTATCAGAACCACTTATTGGATTCGGCTATTCCCAGCAATAAAGATAACTCAATGAGAACAGTTCACTATTCAGTGATGAACAATATAAGGCTCTCTCTGTTGTATGCTTTCGATGAATACCAGGAGCTACTGTGATTTTTTTTAATCATAGCATAAGCCACATGTAGTATTGCTTGACTTACACTTATCACACTGTAATTAAGCCATTTGTCAAATACTACTTAACCATTTGTCATCTACCTTTTATTGTCATGTGTCACTCTATCATTGGTCTATAATACCCCGAATTTTTAAAAAATTTCTAAAATTCACCAAAAATTTCGAAATAATAATATGACTCTCTAAGTAAATTTTTAGCTCAAAACTAATTCACCAAAAATTTTGAAATATTCAAAATATACCAAATTTGTCAAATCACAATTAATACTCTCCAATGCTAATGAAAGCATGTACAATCATACGAATGTGCAATGTATGTCATTATTAATTATGCATGATGTGCATTTTCCTAATTTCTCAGAAATTTCTCATAATTCATAATTATAGCCCTAACATGGGTAACGGGATGTTACATTGAAGGAGCTCCGGGGATTTCTTGGACTGATATGATACTACAGGAGATTTATTAAGCATTATGGAATTATAGCGAAGGCATTCAATGCATTTTTGAAGAAGCAAAAGGCAGGGAATTGGGAGTGGAAAGAGGAACAACATAAAGCCTTTGAACAACTAAAGGAAAAATTGGTGGCAACACCAGTGTTGGTGCTACTAGACTTCACCAAACCTTTAATAATTGAGGTAGATGCTTTTGATAAGGATATTGGAGTTGTACTTCAACAAAAAGGACGTCCCATATCATATTTAAGTAAGGCTCTAGCTCCTAAGCACCAAGGGTTGTCCACTTAAGAAAAGGACTTCCTCGCCATTGTCAAAGTCATAAAGCAATGACATCACTACTTAAATGGTAGTTTCTTTCAAGTACAAACATACCATAGAAGCTTAAAGTATCTCTTGGAGCAACGCATCTCAACGCCATTTCAACAAAATTGGCTTCCTAAATTGATGGGCTATCACTTTGAAGTCACCTATAAGAGTGGAAATGGAAATTTAGCAGCAGATGCATTATCTTAAGTCTTAAGTCTCTAGCTGCTAACGTTGTTAGTATCACATATACAAGAAACACTTCTGGAAGAAATTTGTGAAGGATGGGAGAAGGACACTACTATAAGGGACATCATAAAAAAATAGAAGGACAAGAAATGTCTTCGGGTAATTATGAATGGAGGAATGAAATGTTAAAGTGGAAGGGAAGAATTATTGTTAGTTGTGATAAGGAGCTTCGGAAGAAAATCATAACAATGGTTCATAATAGTCCTCAAGGTGGACATTTGGGGGTGACAACAACAATAAAAAAATACAAAGTCTTTTTCACTGGAGTCAGATGGCTAAGGATGTTAGAAATCACGTTAAAAATTGTGTAACCAATGAAGCAAATACGATTATGCAGCATATCCGGCCTTACTCCAACCCCAACCAATACCTGAAGGATGCTGGAGAGAAATTACCAAGGATTTCATATAAGGATTACCACCTTTCAGAAGAAAGTCTTCCATCTTTGTTGTACTAGACATGTTTAGCAAGTATTCACATTTCGTAGCCATAAAACACCCATACACAGCCTAAAAATGTTGCACAAGTGTTCATAGACCACGTATTCAACTTGCATGGGATGCCAGAAAGAATAATCAATGATAGGGACCTTTTCTTTTTTAGCAAATTT
>JAOQMP010000004.1:35727868-35739036 GCA_027563575.1 Erythroxylum pedicellare | reverse complement strand
AGGCTCACTAATGTGGAAGGAAAAACGAATTATCAATTTTTTTAAATTTTAGTGTCTATTTTTAATTAAATATTTAAAATTTTATAAATATGACAGCTTAATTCAAAATAAATGGTTAAAAAATCAAACCAGTTTGGCCGGTTCAACAGTAAAAACTTTGAATTAGCTAACTTTTTGGTTATATTTTCAACTTTTCGATTTAATTTTCAATTTTTTGGTTGAATTTATTTTAATAACTCTTGTTGTTAAAAATCTATAAGTTTATTAATTAATTGGTCAATGGTTATAAATTAATAAATTCTTATAAATCAAACTAAATCAATTAATTTTTATTTAACAATATCTTTTTTAATTAAACTTCAAAATTTTTGATATTAATAACAATTTCTTTTAATCATATTTTAAATTTTTTAATTTTTTTCAATTTTTAACCAATTTTAGGATGATTTAATACTGGTTGAACTTTTTAAATCTTAAACCTTTTGTCTTACTGGTTTAATCTCCAGTTTGATTTTTAAAATATTGTTCAAAATATTATTTTTATTGATATAATTTATATAATAAGTAAAGGCATATATTTAAAAGAGTTATGTGATTCTTTGTTTTTATTTAATATAATTTTAGAGTGTTTTGATTATTTATTTAAAATATAATCACCTTCCTAATATCCAAAATTAAATGCAAAATGTTACGTAACCCAAGATGCACATTTTGCTGGTTGATGTCTTTTGTACCACTAGCCATGTTTCAACCATGTTTTTGCCCAAAAACAATGTCGTTTTATATATAAAAAACCTAAAAGTACTTCGTGCAATCGCTCCTTGTCTTGCATGATTTTGTACATAGCAGGAGAATATATACTTGACAGTGTCAGCAGGTACTTGTACTTTTGTACCCTACCACTATTGAGCAGTTTACTCCAATGCCCTTGAGATACAGGTATATCTTCCAAGCAGTCTGTGGATCTTCTGGTTTACTGATGTGGGAGCCAAAGACAAGCAAACCCTTTTTCTGTTATCATCTCCCTGTCACTCTGCAACTACTCTGAGAGCCAACAGAACTTCAGATTTTCTCATTCTCTGCCTCTTTGTTTCTTCTGCTTTCTATCTTGGTCTCATCACTCACCAGATCCAGGAAAGCTAATGTTGCCAATAATCGTATGAATGAATGCAATCATGAGCAATATAGCTACGATTAAGATAAATTGCGATAATGATTTGGATACTATTCCTGTTACTAGATATGTTTGTTCTAGTGCAAGTATTGGTAAAGTGTACTAATTGTTCGCTTTCTCCTCTCACAAGCTACAAACGAAGTGTAAGTGAAGACAAATTCAAGTGTCATATCGGTAAATTTTGGCATTGAATTTTTACTATTCATGTACATGAACAGGGGCAGAGTAGTCCTTTTCAATCGAAAACCTAGGATGCCTTGGTATGTAACAAGAATGATTAAGGATAAGAAAGGAGTACAATGTTAGGAGATGTGTGGTTTACAGGAATTCCATGATCTTTTTTATCATTAGGAGCCTTGTTTAAGCAAAAACTGAAGCAGAAAAACCAAGCAAGAGCCTCTAAGCTTTTCTTGATTGTTTCCTTAAAATGTGCTTGAACTAATGAGGTCATCAAGAGGAGCCTTTCTATGTCACTTTCACGTCATGTGCCTAAGCAAGTTTCAGTAATCATGGCTAAGAATATGAGGGCCTCTTTAACAGGTTAAAAAGAAAACTACATTTATCTATCTTTCTTCACTCTTTGCCCCACAGGAGTGGACAATGGTTGAGGCCTTATGGATAGAGCTTTCACCCTCCAGAAAGAAATAGAGACAACCCAACAAGAAGGAGGACAACTACATTGCTTGTTCAAGCTTCCCGTGCCACGACCAAAGGTTAGGACTTTCAATACCCCCAACACATTTGCTTTGTGGGGTTTGTGGGTCTCGAAATCTCTGCGATACTTACGTGACAAAGCTCGTTTGCCAAATGGGTTGCGCTTGAAAGGGTTGGAATTTCATGGTATGGTAGTGAACAACTCTGTTTTTCATGACTCGCCTGGGTTCCTGGAAGAAGAGGTTGAGGTGGAGAACTTGATGGAGAGCACTAATGCAATTACTGACCAGAAAGATGCAAGCTTTGATCATAATGTAGGTGACATGCAGACTTCTGAGGACTTGATTGAAGAGAAGGGTAGAGAAAGCAGTTCAAGCTCTGATATTTTGACATCTGAAGCTACAGTGCGCGAGGAACATAGTCATATTAGCTCCGAAGAGGACTCATCTTCGCCTCCTTCATTGGGTTGGCCTATTCAGAAGGAAGAATCTCCTAACTTTACAGGTAAAAACGGTGCAACTAGTAGTGGAGAGAAACCCCATTTGGATGAAATGAAGTTACAGAAACAAGTCTCTTCAATCTCAGGTAATGCTCCTATTATCTTCTTTGGATGTGTATTTGTGGTTATATGATTAACTGAAACAAAATCTTCATGAGGCACATTGTAGATGGTGTCATAGAGATGGATATGATGAAGGCAAGGTTTGCAAAATTGTTGCTTGGAGAAGATATGTCAGGTTCTGGTAATGGGGTTAGCACAGCATTGGCTATTTCAAATGCCATCACTAATCTATGTGGTATGCTACTCACCTCGTTCATTGAGCATTCACTTTAGTTTCTTTTTATGCTTCAAGATTGGAGTTCAAGTCTATATCCTTTTTTAAATGTCTGTTTCTCTAGCTACTCTATTTGGACAACTGTGGAGATTGGAACCTCTGCCACCTGAGAAGAAAGTGATGTGGCGAAGAGAGATGGAATGGCTTCTTTGTGTCAGTGAGCATATTGTGGAATTGATACCTTCTTGGCAGACATTTCCAGATGGATCCAAACTTGAGGTAGGCTTGCTTTTCTTTCTGTCTTTTATCTTAGGATTGTGCCTTAGCTTTTGGACTTTTGCACTCCTCTTAATGTACTGCTCCGTTTCTTTAGCATTCTGATTTCGTTTACCGGAATTCTCAATAAAGTTAACTGCCAGAATTTTAACAAACTCTACGAGGTTGAATGTCCAATCTACATGCAAATTTTGCGCTGTGATAAAGAGATTGATGAAAATTAAGTAGAACCTTCATGTTGCATTTAAAAGTTCAGTTGCTGTTGCCTGAGATTAAACTCTAATTTCTTTTCAAAACTTGCAAGCAACTAGTCATTACATACGAATTGTATCTAAAGTATTTATGGAAAGGATCAGGAGATGATTTAATCCTTTTAAGGATACGATGATTGGATGGTTTGCTCAGCTTTCTCACTGCCTTTCTATGCTTTTCTCCAGGTCATGACTTGCAGACCAAGAGCAGATCTTTACATAAATCTGCCAGCTCTGCGCAAATTGGATAACATGCTTCTTGTAAGATGCAGGACAAGTTCATCGATTCACACAATTTCTACATTTTTATGAAGTCGCCGTGATGTAAAACCTTTTTCTTCTTTGGCAGGAAATATTAGACAGTTTTGAGCATAAAGAGTTCTGGTATGTAGACCAAGGGATTCTAGCCCCAGAAGCTGATGGTTCTTCTTCTTTTCGACGATCCCTTCAACGTCAAGACGAGAAGTGGTGGCTGCCAATGCCTCGAGTGCTTCCTGTTGGTCTTAATGAGAACTCAAGGAAGCATTTGCAGCACAAACGGGAATGTACCAACCAAATTCTGAAAGCTGCCATGGCTATCAACAGTGCTACATTGGCTGATATGGAAGTTCCTGAATCCTTTATGGATTCCCTTCCAAAGGTATCAATTGAGCTATTGTATACAAGACGTGATGGAGTAAAAAAGGAACTCTTACTAACGACTTATTGCTCCTACCTTGGTTTCAGAATGGAAGAGCAAGCTTAGGAGATTTTATCTACCGCTACATTTCTTTGGATCAGTTTTCACCAGAATGTTTACTTGCTTGCCTTGATCTAACTTCTGAGCATCAAGCTATAGAACTTGCCAACAGAGTGGAGGCTTCGATCTATCTGTGGCGCAAAAGAACTAACCCGAAGCTTACTAATAGCTCAACTCGCGCCAGTTCAAAGACATCATGGGAATTGGTCAAGGAACTGATGGTTGATGCAGATAAGAGGGAATTGCTTGCTGATCGAGCAGAAAGCCTCCTGATTTGTTTGAAGCAGAAGTTCCCTGGTCTTCCTCAGACAACCTTGGACATGAGCAAAATCCAGTGCAACAAGGTTTATGTTCTTCTGTGCTGAAATAATGCAAAGTTATTGTCATTGAATATCACATTTCCTAAAGCAAATTTATGATCTTAATCAGGATGTTGGGAAATCCATTTTGGAGAGCTACTCGAGGGTGCTGGAGAGCTTGGCTTTCAACATAATTGCTCGTATAGATGACCTGCTCCATGTGGACAATTTGACAAAGCATTCAAACCAATTCTCATCCATCTCCAATATCAGTGTCATTGCACAAAGAAGTGTTTCCATTCCATACCTGCAACCAACCTCAATCACTCCATATAAGACAGCATTCACAACACCGAACTTTTCGCCAGGCCATCTGATTAGCCCCGATAAGGGAGGTAGATCGACTTTCGTTGCCAGTGGAAAAATTGCTCGGCAAGGTTCGAATGTGAAAAGGGTTTTGACAGATTATATCAGCACTGATATAAAAGGAAAAGGATGTGGAGATCCAAATGAGATCACAGGTAACCCAACTGCAAAAGCATCCATGTCTCCTGAAGTTTGTTTCAATTTGGAATGCAGGAAAGAAGCAATCAGCCCTATCTCTATCTGCTCACTTCAGGACTTAAAATTAGAGAAATAAGCTTAGGAACACGATTTATATTACATGTTTTTAGGCAGCATAGGAGGATTTAGTTGCTCCTTGTTATTTGGAGGTTATTAGCATATACTAACAAGAGTTCTGCAATGAGAATGAGTTGATTATCTTGTAATGTCATTCTTTCACTCTTCATTACATCATTTGTCAAACAGTACCAAAATCAAAATGTTCTGTTCCTGAGGATGGGGAAAAGAAAATTTCCGACAAATGGGGCATTCCGAGAATTGAACTCGGGACCTCTCGCACCCTAAGCGAGAATCATACCACTAGACCAAATGCCCTGTGCTGACTGTGTTTTAAGTCACTGTGGACAGCACTTGTTTCTCACATAAGCAAATCTACAGTGACATATTTGATAGCCAGGTATTTTTTATTATAAAATAGCATACAATAAAATGGTAGGGTTCTGTTAAAAATAATTAAGGATGACAATAAATGAAGTCAGATGTGTCGGATTGATTAAGTTTGAGTTTGAATAAAAATGAAGATATTTTGATTAATTATTCTTTAATCATTAAGTAAAAAGAGATGACAATATTAACCAGAGTTATAATCATGCTACCTTTGGTTACATTGATATGATTACATTAAAAACAAGGTCTTTACTTGGGATACACGTTAGCTTGATTGGAGAAGGTCCTGTGTGTCCTTGGAGATTTCTAACAACTGAAGATAAGATTGTATTATAATATGATTATAGTACAGTAATGTATTTACTGTTTTGTTCCAGTGATAGCTCCGTTTGATTAGTCAAAGAAGAAGAGACAACACAAGCACCTTAAGAGCTCATTTTTTTACAGCACAAAAAGATGCCCATGTAAGCTTAGTTTATGCATTCCAAGATCGAAGATTAGTTGTACTACTGTGTTTGTGTAAATATATCAATGGTGACTTTAATCAAATCGATGTGCCTGGTGGGTATGCTTGTGCTTGTTGTGAGTGTTGTTCAACAAGTGAACGGAGCTGGAGAGTGTGGAAGATCATCAACACCAGATGATGAAGCAACGAAGCTTGCTCCATGTGCAATGGCTGCTAGGGACCCGAACGCCGACGTGAGCAGCAGTTGCTGCACTCAGGTGAAGAGAATAGGAAAGAACCCGAGCTGTCTCTGTGCTGCAATTCTTTCAAACACAGCCAAGGCTGCAGGATTCAAACCTGCAATCGCCATTACCATTCCCAAAAGATGCAACATTTCTGATTTTCCTGTGGGGCACAAGTGTTGAGGTCAGTTTATGTCGAGATAGTATAAATAGTTTCATTCCTTCGTAGGATAAAATACTAACTGAGATTATCGTGATTATGGTTTTTGCAGCTTACACTGTTCCATAATGGATTATAAAGCTAGAGTGGAAAGCCATGGCTTCCATGGATAGAGCATGAAGTACCTTACAAAGCTTCTCAGTTGTCTGTTCTACTCCTAGTGTTAATAAAAGCTCTCAGCTTCAATATCATATCCTGAATATAACTTCAAAAACTCTGCAAGTTTCTGTAATAATAACAGACAGGTTCTGACATAATAAGTGATAGACCAACGTGGGCCACGCAAGACAGATTCATCAGAAGATCAAAATCTGACACGAAAGATGTTAAAAATATGGCTGAAGAATCGTTGTCCTCAGCTTAAGATATCTAAATGTAACAACCAGTCTTAAACCAACCCCTGGAAAGGTATCATCCCACAGATTCACTGATAAGGACTTTAAAGGAATTGGTGAGTCAAGTTATTGATTAGAAGATGAGCCACAAATTGTTGGTGTTAGGCTCAGGATACGGGACAGTTTGAAGAGAAAAGAAGAAGATCGAACAGATGTAAGATAATTCTGCCATTTGAGAATTCCATGACCTGAATTCTGAATACTTCGTCGAGACCATTTGAGAATTCCATGACCTGAATCCTCAATACTTCGTCGAGACAATGTTTCTGAAAACATTGTCAGGGACGGAACTGAAGAAGCTAAAAAGAAACGAATTTTGTAACATAACGAAGCTTTGACCAAGTCTCCTGCCTATGCTTCTAGGAAATTAATGTGACCCTCCTAAGTTTAGTATATGGTACAACGAATCCTCCAAGTTTTTAGCAGAAATCTATAATGTTCAACAGTTTTGTGGATCACAAGATGAAGGCTAATTAACAATCTGTTGTTGGTTAAGATCTTTCAATCCCATAAACGAACCTTGACAACATTATTACATGGCGTACTTATCAAATACCTACGTTGGTGTTGCTGGTTAACAGCGACAGGCCATGGGAAATGGTACCCCACAACCAACGAGGAAGGTCATGGTGGTAGCAGACCCTACTCGTGAATCAGCAGGTGCACTTCAATATGCACTATCCCATGTAGTTCTTGAGAATGATGAGTTGATATTGATCCACATTGCCAACCCAAGTTCATGGAGAGACACGTTCACCTTCCTTAGAAGGTCCGGTGTTTCTTATGTCTATATGATTGCCAACAACTCCGTCGCAGACGGTGGTAGTTCCGCCCATATTGGTGGTGGTGGTGGTGGTGGTGAGGTTGATTTTCTGGAAGAAATGAAGCAGTTGTGTGAGGTTGTCCACCCAAAACTTCGCGTTCGTGTAGAGAGAATGCCGTTGGAAGCTAAAGACAAGGCCAAAGCTATCCTTGTTCAGACCAAATCCATAGGAGTCGACCTTCTTATCGTCGGACAAAGACGAAGTCTCTCCAATGTGTTATTAGGGTATATTAATAATCCTTATCATCTCCTGAGAAATCTATGTTCTTTTATTCTCTGTAACTAAGATGATTGTTTCTGCAAAGCTGTTCATCTTTATCATCTATGTTCACCCAATGTTTTGAATCTGCATACATGATTCAGGTCATATAGGAGATCAGGAGGTTCAGGAACAAGAGGTTTCGACATAGCACAATACTTGATCGAGAAATGCAATTGCACCTGTGTAGGAGTCCAGAAAAAGGGCCAAAATGCAGGCTATGTTCTAAATACCAAAACCCAGAAAAATTTCTGGCTCCTAGCGTAGTTTTCATTCCTTCCATTGGATCACTCAACTTGCTTGATCATCATTCCCTTTCCAAGTTCAGTGTACTTAAAATCATAATGTGATCACTCGTTTTTTGTGATGATATATGGAAGATCAATTTGAGATCTTTCAATTTTTATTTAGTCTCTACAATGTCTCAGAAGTAAAATAAATATACAGAAAGTTGCAGTAGAAACTAACTTATAATTTCTCCATTTTCTTTCTGCAGAATTCTGATAAACCTATGATCTCTGAAGTAAATTGCTTATACTGAACATCACAGGATCAAGTTCAATGCATTTTAATGGGAACAGATGTTGAAAGAATAAATCTAACAAGAACAACAACATATTAAAAGTACCAGAAAGCATCAATTGAGTATTAATGAAGTCCTCAGTGAAACTTCAAATACATGATCAAGTTCAACATCTTTTACAATAAAAATTTGCACAAAAGAAGCACCAAAAGAACGATAATGGTTTTTCCATAAAGATATATGTGGTTTTTTTGGCTGTAAGTACCCAACAGTTAACCAGCCAACTGCTACTACTACTGCAAGTTCCTATCTTCGAAACAAAAGATAGATGCTGCTGCTTCCCTATCTAGTATACCTGCAAGGCACGGGTTCAGGAATTAGTAACATAAGGAAGGGATTAAAAGTAACAACTTTTTAAATAGGAAAGGGTATATAGTTCGGTTTTTTTAAGGAAGAAAATGTCAATTATCGATAGGTTCCAGTTGAACGTTAATCTGCTTTCACACTACATCATAAGTAACCCGAATCGCTAGATAAATCTGCGAAAATGTTCAATGGATGGTTATCTACTAATACTACAGCTAAGCCAGAATAACAATACTCATTAGTCCATTCACAGAAGCTTCAACACTACATTACACTTCAAGAATGCAGGCAATACCTAGGTGAGTATCTGCCTTGGTTTCAGGCGAAACCTTAGTAATAGAGAGATCCTGGAGGAAGAAAAGGAAGAGAAGGAGATAAAGTTAGGCCGCAATACATTTCAATAATGCCTTATCCGGAGAAAGAGTAACAAAAAGGAAACCATACCCTGCCACCAGTTTCCTCTTGAAGCACTTCCTGTATCATCTTCTGTTGCATCCTTCTTGAACTGTGCATAGAACAAACTTGTTAGCAACCTCTTATTTGGGCACATCGGTGGGAATTTTGACATTATGAGATCAGTATGCCTTTCAATGAGTTCTTCTTTCTCAGACCTATCATCATTTTCATATAGCCAGAAAATTCTGGACAGTAGTTGCTACTTCCCAATATCTTGGTGTTGATGGCATTACAATTCCAATTTTTCTTGTTGTAAACAATATTAAGGCTCATAAAAGCAACAAAATCACCTAGGTTTATGGAATTCATTAGTAAAGTAACATCTGACGTCTTTATAAGAAAGATTTCGCAAGGACATGAAAACTATTGCATGATTTACTCACCATTGAGTTCATAGTGGAGCCCGGCGAGTTCTGTGGATGGTTATAGATGTCTTGACCACCATAGTAGATTGAAGAACTAAGGTGGCATGGTTGTTGTACTCTTTGCTCCTGATAAATAGAATTCACATCTCTACTTGCTATGCTCTGACTTTCTCCATCATTACTCTTCGAGGTACCATCTGAGCATATGTGTATTTGAAAACTTAGGCAGAATTACATTGAACAAATTGAAAATCTAAAGCAGCAGTACACCTCTGTACATAAAGATTTCCATTTTTCTTTTCAACTCAATCTTTTCTACTGTTATTCTCGAAAACAGAACAGTAAACATTGAGAACACAGAACATTTCAAGACAAAACAGAGTATTTGAATTATAACTAACTGAAGGAAAAACATAGGCAAGCCTACGCTGTTAATATACTAACCTTGAGTTTCATGTTCGGTGTTCCAAGATTCGTTTGCAGGATCCTGCCTTCTCCCAACCATTTCTTTTCCTACCACCTAAATCAGCATCAGAAATTAGAAAATAGAAACCAGTGAAGTTTCATACTTTGAACCCATAAACACCAGCAGAGGCTTCGAATCATGTAAATAAGCTCAATTGTGAGAAAAAAATCAATCTTGGTCAATCTTGACAGTTTAAGATTCGTGAGAATAAAAATCTAAAAGCATCAAGACTCATACATAGAATCCCAGGATAAAGATGAGAGAAAAGATTCAAAACTGAAGTATCAATAACCTCGACTGTTCACCAATCACTGAATACAGAGCAGGCCAAACTCGAATGATTGATTCAAGAGCAACTCCATTGATTATATCAAAGAAAGCTGAATTAAAAGCACACAAACCCAGAAACCAAAAGAACAGAAACGCAAAGCTTACCTTGGAAGACGGTGCAAAAATAGACCCGAAAATCCCCGGAGAAGCAGAGGACTCCTTGGAATCAAACAACTCAGAAGTGAATGAAGCAGAGGAGCCCACTTGCTGCGTCTTTCTATCCATTAACACAGACCGTCTTTCTAAAACCTACGTGTATCGCTCAAAATCACACCCTGCAAACCAATACGATATTGGGCTGTATATAAACAAATGTCACAACGGTCAGACCGACACCACCGTCAAGAAAATAGATTGAAGATGACGACTTTCTTGAGGAAACAGACAGAGGGAAACAGAGGAAAAAGATGTGAAACGATAAGAAGAAGAGAAGAGATGACACGTGAAGAGGAGAAGAGACTAGAGAGCGTTTGTTTTGTAGAAGAAAACGAATCCCCAATTTATAAGATGAAGTTGGAATCGCAACAACAAACAGAGAGAGAGTTGTATAATATTACTATATGATGTTGATGTGAAATTCCTATTTCTCGCCGAAGATCTCTCTCTTTTTCCATTTCTGTTTCTCGTCCTGCTTGGACTTGTCGAAAGACCACCACATGTTTGCCACGTACTAATCGTTGTGTTAATCCTAAGTTCGAAACTTTGAGATTGATAACCACCCTCCAACGTTTTACTGGCGCGAGTTAGTTTTAATGGATAATTATAACTACCACCACTTGAGTCATCTGGCTTTACCCTGCACCTGAACTGAATCTTGACTTTTCTTCTCTGTTTTAAACTTCCTCTGTTTTTAGCGAATGAGGTGAGTGAGACACTCTAAACTCACAAAAGTGGAAACTTTAAATTTTATTTTAAAACTTTTTTTCAAAAAATATTTAATATTAAAATTTTAAACATTTTTAATTCAACAATAACTCGTTAAATTTTTTTAAAAATAAAATATTTAAGTTTTAAAAAATTCAATCTCTATTAAATTATTATAAAATTAATTAAAATATTATTAAATAAATTTAGTTATTTTTATTTATAAAAATTGAC
>JAOQMP010000004.1:35663466-35681315 GCA_027563575.1 Erythroxylum pedicellare | reverse complement strand
GTTCTAACTAACTATCATGATTATAATGATTATATTCATTTTCGTTTTTCACTGCATTCATTTCCATTCTTATTACTATTATTTAATTAGAACAAAGAACCTGTTAATTTTAAGACTTTGGGTTAAATAGTCTAAAATCCTGTTTTACGGAACTATACTTTATTTTATATTTGTTTGATTATCTTTTTAAACAAATTATTCTCAAATATTATTAAATATATGTTTTTACCAAGAAATTGCTTTTGGTGTTATCTATTTTTTAGTCTTAAATTTATCTTTTTAAGTATTTATACACAAATAGGTATCTTATGTAATTACTCAAGAATGTATTTATGGGCGTGCTAATGGTATAAGTTAGTGAGGAGTGAAAAGTAAAACAAGTTTTAGTTTGTGATTGAAAAGTGCTAACACAAAGGAAAACATGTTTTCAAGGTGGAAAGCATCGGGTAAAGCTTTTAGATGGAATAAATATAATATTCTCTTATCCATGTCCTTTTGTTCCTGTGCTGTCACGTGCGTCATCACCTCTTCTGAGTGATCACTTCCAAATCATTTATTTAATAAAATTTTAAAAATTTACGAATATTAGGATAAATAATTTATTATTATTATTGACCTTTAATTTGAATTATTTTTAATAATTACTATGCAATTAATTTGTTATTTAATTATAAAAATTCAAATAAATGTAAACTCTAAAATAAAAAATGTTTACGAAAACGACAAAACTCCTTAAACCTTTGTCAGAAATATCTGCGACACAGTTCGAGTTCAATTATTACCGGGAATAGCCGGTGGTCGGTCGGTTTCTCGAAACCCTATGCTGGGCAGTGCCTCCATTGGAGAGATCGAGAGTGCATTAAGAGGAAGAGAGAGCTGGGGCGAAGAGAGAGGAGAGATTTTGTTGCTGAGTCTTTTGGGTTGGTGTGTTGTGTGAGTTAGTGATGATGTGTGTCTCTGTCTCTGTGTTGCGTCTGTGTGAGGATGCGTGAAATGAGCAACCCTCCCATTCCCATAACATGAGCTCAAAATTTTCTCAGTCTCTTCACGTATCTCTGATAACCAGAGCCTCACTGCCATAGTTGCAGACTCAGAAGATCATGATAGCCCTTCATTTCATCATAACAGCATCTCGTTCACTGTTCTCTTTCTTTACTTATCTCTATCCTCTTTAATTTCCCACTTCTTCTCACACCTTCTTTTTCATTTTCTTTGGCTCTCCTTTTCTTGTTCAGGACTGTACTTAGTGAAAATAGTCTTTTGTTTGTGTCTTTGTGGCTATGGCGGAGGGTTATGAGCCCTACCATGTCCCACAACAAAGTAGAAGAGATAAGCTAAGAGTTGTGGCTCAAAATCATCCTGAACTTCATGCTTGCGCTGGTTTACTACCTATCTACGATCCCTCGTTACTCTCTTCAGATTTGCTTGCTTGTGCGAACAACTCCCTCTCAGGTGTAACTGAGTCTTGTAAAGCGAACCCGGTTTGTGTTGTTAAAGAGGAAGGTTCCAATTTGATGGCTTTTGCTGGTGGGATCGTGAATGCTTCTTCGTCTTCTTCTTCTGCTACTCATCACCAAACTTACTTGGATCCACGCTCCTCGTTGTCCATAAACCCTAGTTCAATTCAAGATATTAACAGTAACCCTTTTCTTTATACACCACATAACCTTCATAGTCTCAGAGATTTTGACCACTCCTATAATAGTGGCAGTGAAGTGATAGTGTTCAAACCAGAACCTTTGTCTTTGACCGCCCATGAATCTAATGCCACTGGACAAGGGTTGTCCTTATCTTTATCATCTCACCATCCCCATCAAGTTAATCTTCCTTTAGAGCTTAATTTGCAAAGATATGGGTCTGCAATTTATGCTGATAAAATTAGCAGTGCTGGTGTGTGTATGGTTCCGGGGAGTGGTTCGACCTCGAACGAGGTATCTAGAAGCTCGGTCCCTCTTGGTCCATTTACGGGGTATGCTTCAATTTTGAAGGGATCGAGGTTTCTGAAGCCTGCGCAACAGTTACTTGAAGAGCTTTGTGATGTCGGTCGGGGAATTTACGGCGAGAAAATCACAGTGGACGCTTCTCTGATGGATCCTCCCATTGAGTGTTTGAGTGCGAGTGAGACTGTCGATGATCAGACTAGTTGTGGGGATGGAAGTGAAAGTCGGAGAAAGAAATCGAGGCTTATTTCAATGTTAGACGAGGTATTCATCCTTGTTCTATCAAGTTGGAGTTCTTTTAACGTACAATTCATGTTCTTTGAGTTCTTTAGATTCACGGTTCTAATTTTTACCTTCTTCTCTGCATAGACTCGTCACTTCAGGTCTCTTCACCTCTAGACAAGTCATTTAGGCACTGTGGGAGCCATTAGTTGGGCCATATTAAATGATTTAGTGATTATTTAATGAATTATCTGAGGCAGTCATTGCTTCAACTAAAACTGCGGATTGGTGGTTTTGCATGAACCAGCCATTTTATAATGCTTTTGAAATTTATATCATTCCTCAACTGCATAATAGTATTCTTATTATTCGGGAGATAGACTTAGATCATAGACAGCCTCGATGATCACCAAATCATCTTTTTGGAAAAGGTGATAGGAGGGAATATATGCACACGAATAGTGTTGTTATAAAGTGTCTGACAACCGTAGAAAGAGTTCTAATAGGTTACAAAGTCACCATTTTTGGAGGTAATGTGCATAAAGTGATTAAAGGAATCCATTTGAAAAGATTTATACTCCGACAAAGGGAGTAATACCAAGCACTATCGGATTCCAAACCTAAAGAGAAAACAGATGAGTAGATGACAAGGTGTCCGAACTTTTTCAAGGAGTGGCTCAAATTGAAGTAGGTTATACTAACCAAACTAGCCATCAGTTTCTTCTGTGATTCTTACCTTTTTAAGGTTAAAAAAAGAAGAAGATAGAAGTTGTAGGTGCTATCATTCTTCCATGTGCATTTTATGCTGTCATGATTAGAGCAATAAAACCAAATTTGAATGGTAGTTGAAGGTTGTAACAAATCCATGTTACCGACTTTTTTATGTGTAAAATCTCATTGATTTCTCATCAGAAAACCTTTTTACGTATAGATTGTGGATTGAGGATTATATATTTACTCTAGGACTACTGAAATATCAAGTAAAGAATGGAATAGCTACCAGATTTTAGTTGAGTAGTTGGCAACATTTGCCATGTAATCCTGTCACGTCAAAAGGAGAAGAAACATAACTCCATACATACGGAGAAGGAAACCTCTTTTGTTCTACCCTTTGCCAAACCTATTTGCATTGCTCGATAAACGTTTTGGTCATGTATATATAGTTTTGGTAGTTTGTTCTTTTGAAATGTACTTGTCACCTTTATCAGGAGCTGAGCTTATTCTTCATCGAGATTTATCTTGATTTGGTCGTGTTCTTCCTCTCTTCCTCCTTTATCTTTTTCTTCTCCTCCTTGGATAAAGCTCAAGGAAAATTTTCAGCTTATTGGGTCCATGAATATGATTTTACTTTGTTGGGAGTCGTTTTTTGTTTTTACTTTAGATTCATTTCTTTGGTTTACAAATTTCACACATCTGATTAATCACTTCTTATCTTATGCTTTAAGTGCAGTGTCCCATATGTATATATTTATTAATTTCTGATCAAGGCCTATAACTTTGTGCTTTTAGTTGTTTCTAACCCTTAATGTTCACATATATATATGTTTGTATGTATAAACCTCATTCGTGTGCCAGGTTGTTTCTGTACATCAATATAAATACTAAGTTTTAAAAAGTAAGATTAGAAGTTCTGGATGCATTTTTGGTTAAACTCCTTTATAGTGTGGTGACATGGATTGGGATTCAATTCTTGGCGAATTGTGGCAGCATGCTTAATCTTTTCTGGTTTGTGTAAATCACAATGGGATCTTTGGTGATTACTAGACTCCTTAAGGGGAAATATGCACAAGTCGTGCATAGCCATGGATCTTACATATCTGCTTTTTAACATGAACATACTTATATTGTTTCTGCATTCATTGAGGTAACTAATGCCTTTACATCTCTTTAATGGATAATCTGATGTAATTTGTGTTGAATTAAATTGAAATTTACTTTGCTAAGTTGGTACTATTGTTCTAACAACTAATCAACAAAGCCCGCCTTTCCAATCCCTACTACAACTTTGAAGAAGTACTTGTAGAAACCTTGCAGTGCTGTTTGAAACAAATATCTTCAGTCCTGCTCACTGGCCATTCAAAACTACTCACGTTGTTTGATTTTATTAGGTGTACCGGAGATACAAGCAATATTATCAGCAGATGCAAGCGGTTGTGGCATCTTTTGAGTGTGTTGCTGGACTTGGCAATGCAGCTCCATATGCAAACTTGGCCTTGAAGGCCATGTCCAAACATTTCAGGTTATTGAAGAATGCTATAACCGATCAGCTTCAGTTCTCGTCGAACAAGGCACATGGTCAACTTAGCCAGGGAAAAGAGGAAGCTACAAGGTTTGCATGCACTGATGGAGGTATTTATAGCCAAAGACCTCTCCAGAGCCCAGTATTCATCGAGCACCAACCTGTTTGGCGACCTCAGAGGGGACTTCCTGAGCGTGCAGTAACGGTACTCAGGGCATGGTTGTTTGAACACTTCTTGCATCCGTATGTATCGAAATTGATTCCCCTCCACTTTGTAGTGGAAGTGGATCCTGCTTTGACTTGTGTGGCACTTGAGACTATTAATAGTTGATGATTGTTTTTCCCTGTGTTTATATCTGCCCCCCTACAAAATGCAAAATTTTAATTACGTTAATCTACCGAGTTTGATCAATTCATTAACACCATAATTCTTGCTTTTTGTTGCAGTTATCCTACAGACACAGACAAGTTAATGTTGGCCAAACAAACTGGCCTATCCCGGAGTCAGGTGACGAATTCTTCTTCACTTTATCATTCTTTTTGATTGATCTGAATCCAATTTTTCCATTGGAAAACATTATTCCTTTCACCTAAATAAAATGATTATACTTATTCTTGAGGTAATGGTAAGTTATGATATTCAAGTTCTTATGCAAGGGCAGATGTCTAATACATGTCTCATGATGTGTGAATGTATTTGTTGAACAGGTATCTAATTGGTTCATCAATGCTAGAGTAAGACTCTGGAAACCAATGGTCGAAGAAATACACATGCTGGAAACCCGGCAAGCACAGAAGGTTTCTCAGAGGGAGGACAAACATATCAAAATCTCTAGTGATCAGATGGCAGTGTCCAATTCTCTTGCACCAGACAATCCTTCAACCTCCAGCCAAAGGGTTCAAGATGTACCAGCAAAGCGAACAAGAAATGAGCTTCCTAATGTACCTGAAGGTGGTGGAGAACCACTGAACTTGTCTTATAACAGCTTGTCAAGTCATGCACAGATGGGAGGTGGCATGAGCATGGCAGGCTCAAGTACTGGTGTGTCCTTAACTCTTGGCCTTCACCAGAACAATGGGATGGGTTTTCCAGAGTCTTTTCAGATGAATGCTGCTCAACGTTTAGGCCTTGGCCTTGAAGCACAAAGTGAAGGGTATGTTCTGGGTGGTTTTGAAGCACAGAATCGACATTTTGGAAGGGATGTGATTGGAGGGCAGCTTTTGCGTGATTTTGTCGGCTGAAGATGAATCAGAAGCCGGCACTCAAACTAACGAAGTTGCTATTTAGACGTTTTTTTTTAATATATCCGATCAGAAAAAGAAGGTAATGTGATGTGTAACAAGGTTTTTCTTTTTTTCAATCAAATTGCAGTGTATATGATCTCACTTCGGAAGATTATGTGGGTCGTAGGAGAAAAAGATTGGTGTTATATTCTTCTGTAAATCTGTAATGTAAGTGCTAAGAAACGATACCTTTCGGATTCTGGTAAGTAAAAATGCCAAAACTGGCTTCTAATGGTGCCATTTAAAGCTATTTTTTAGAGTCTGAAGCATTTCAGGGTTCAACTATTAAATCCTTCCTCTCTTCGTGGAGGTTGTTTTCCTGTCAGCTTCGTAGCGAACCACCAGAAAAAACATTTTACTTTCACGAATTGAGCATAAGCTTTTGTACCCATTTCAATCCAAGGACTGCTGATGGTTCTTAACTTTCTTTGCAAGTCGATATTTGGGACGATGAACTTGAGCTTTCTCGGAAAATATCAATCGTGTATGGTACTGACAAGTTTTCAAGGTCTCACGGGGCCTGAGCTTGGACTAGGGTGCCCATCTTAGAACTGGTAAAACTTGACTTCCAAAGATGATCACGAATGGCTTCACCTTCAGAGCTCCAAATCCAGAGGTGCTTCATCTCATATAACTAGACGTTGGCGTAGTAAATGTCCAAAACCAAATAGCTTTATCACGAGACGTAACTCCATCTTCCAACTACCAGCAAACTTCTGGATCTGAACAAGACAAGATTCTCTGTCAAATGTGTTGAATGCCCCATTTCTCATCTGTCAAGCTACGAAACTTCACTTGGAAACGTGGAATGCGTTTCCATGTCCTCCCGAGCCACGTGCTCGGAATTGTGAACACAACCAGAAGCAAGAAAACGATGGAAGACGTGGGGTGCTTGACAAGTCTTTGTTACATTAGTATGTTTAGCGTAAGATACACGAGTAAGACGACATTGTTTTAAACGTTTTTAATCTTTAAAATTCTTGGAAAAAGTTATTAGTAATTGCTTAATTTTTTGAAAAAAATTTAAATAACAAATATGATTATATATATATATATATATATGCATCAATTAAATGTTTTAAAGATATTTTTAGTTATTAAATTAATAGTTTATTATAATTATTTTGAATTATTTGTTTAAGTTGAATTTATGAAATGACGTATGTAAAATTATCGAAACCGACTTATGGGCCGACCCATTGTTATCGCTATTTAGTAAAATTTTTGTTGAGACGGAGAGTTAGCTAAAGTATTAATATAAAAAATATAATTAGTATATGGTTGAAACATGTGTAAATAGTTATTCACTTATTTTCTTAAAGAGAACAGGAAAAATTAGGTAAATGGGAGATTTTTCTAATGGAGTTTATGACAAATTGGGGAAAAGGAAAAGGAAACTTGAGAACAAATTCCATATCGTCCAAACCACGCAATTTAATTTATTTTTAATTAAAATAGAGTCATATTAAAATATATTAATATTAAATTGAATAATATTTAATTTTAGATTATTAAATTTTGTGATATGTTCATATTATACAATTTATAAAATATTACATTTTTTTAACATTATCATTAGTAGCAAGTTTTAATATTAAAAAAGGTATTAACATCAATGATTAAAAATCTTAATCGGTTTGATGTAGTTAAAGTTTTATAAATTTATAAATTATTCAATTAATTTTGTAAAGTAATAAATTTTTATAAACTAAAATAAATAAATTAATTTTTATTTAATAATATTTTTAAATTAATTTCAAATTTTTTGATAAATAAGAAGAATCTCTTTTAATTTTATTCAGTACTTAACATAATATAACATCAGTTGAATATTTTAAATCTTAAATAGTTTATCTTATTAGTTTAAATTATAATATAATTTTTAAAATGCTAGTTAACAAAAATATTTTTTAAAAATTATTCAACTAAATTATTTAAAAGTAATTGAAAATTTAAATATATAAAAATAAAATTTAAACATTGAAATGAGACTTGAAATATTATTATTTCTAGAAGTTCTCTCAATTTTTATAATTAATAATTATTTTATGTTACATTTTTTAAGTGAATAATTAAATAATGTAAACACCGTCTAAGTACATAAGCGGAAGGGTTTTATCTAGGGTTTTTCTTTACACCGACCAAGATTGCGTCTTTGCAATTCGTTTTCTAACAGTTAATGTCGTCTCTTAGAACGTTGAAATCCCATGCTCCAACAGCATAAGTTCAGACCCAGAATCACAAATTGTGAGCCAAGGCTCAAAATAGGGTTTTAACCCACAGAGACCTATTTGTGAAATAAAGCTCATGTCTATGGAGGCCAGAGTTGGTATGGTTGTTGAAGGAGGGCAGAGGGCTTTGAATTCTGCGGCGGCTCACGGCAGTGTCGTCGACGCCGGCGCAAGGAAATTCCGGCAACATCAGAACAGTAACATCAACCACAACAAGCAGCAGTCTTTTACCCAACAATCCCAGTTGGGGACCGTCCAGCAGCTTCTGGCCGGCGGCATTGCTGGCGCCTTTAGCAAGACTTGTACTGCTCCTTTGGCTCGTTTGACAATTCTCTTTCAGGTGCGTTTCTCGGCTCATGATTTGTTGTTTCGATGTGTTGTTTTGGAAAGGATGCTGCTTTTCTGAATTTTCTTTTGTTGTTTTGGTGAGAATTTGATTTTGGCCTTTTCGGGTTAAGCACAACGTTTTGGAAATTTGGAGCCACTGGTATTTGAGAATGTTAAAAATGATGGATTTTTTTTGGTTGGATTTTGATGAAAATCTATTTTTGCGTGGGATTAAGTAAATTTTTTTACCATACGTTTGGTGGTACAGCCGACCTTACCAGAGTAGGAAAGAGGAAAATAGAAAGAAATAAATATTTCTGTGTTCCTCTTCTCTAACCTGTGCTGTTATAGGAAATGGTTTATAATGAATGGCTTGATTCTGCGAATAACATTTTCTGTCGGAAGTAAATTCATTGATTGAACAGAATTTGCTTGCTTCCAAGACTTTAGGATCAGTGATTGAATCTGTAAATTTCACAAGTTGCTTTTTGAACATATCTGGCAAGATTTGTTAATTCTGCTGACTGCCTAACGTGTCAATTTATTAGGTTCAAGGTATGCACACTGATGTTGCAGCTTTAAGCAAGTGTACCATATGGCGTGAAGCTTGCCGTGTTGTTAATGAAGAAGGGTTTAGGGCATTCTGGAAAGGCAACCTGGTCACTATTGCTCATCGTCTTCCTTATTCTTCAGTTAGCTTTTATGCTTATGAACGCTACAAGTGTGTAAGCATCCAAGCTACTTCTACTTTTGTATTGAACTGCTTTTGATTGACCTACCACCTTGGTGCTTGCTAAATTGCTGTATTTGGTCCTGTCCAGTTGTTGCAATCAGCTCTTGGACATGAGAATCAGAGGGGAAATCGAACTGAAGATCTTGCGGTGCACTTTGTTGGTGGTGGTCTGGCAGGAATAACAGCTGCCTCTGCTTCATATCCCTTGGATCTTGTAAGGACACGGCTCGCAGCACAGGTAACTCCAGCATCCTTGGGTGAGTGAGAAACTGTCTTTTCTGGTATATGAGTATTCATGGATGCTTAGAGTGGGTGTTGTCTTTGGGGGTATAGTGGATGATGTGTTTGATGTATGCTTACAGTGAGTGTTTTTTTGGGGGTATAGTGGGTGTTGCTTTTAGGTTGTCTGGCTTGTTGATGCCTATCTGCTACGGGTTTCCTGTTTCAAGCTTTTTCCTGACTTAGTCTGATTGGATTTTACAGAGAAACACATTGTATTATAGAGGTATCTGGCATGCATTTAGTACAATATGCAGAGAGGAAGGATTTCTAGGTTTGTATAAAGGACTTGGAGCAACACTACTGGTATGCTTCTCTTTTTCTTTTTTACCCTGGTATCTTCCATGCTTCATTAATTAATATTCAGATGTATAAATGAATGTGTATTGTTTTGCAGGGTGTTGGACCAAGTATCGCAATAAGCTTTTCTGTATACGAATCTCTCAGGTCATTTTGGCAGTCGCAAAGGTGAATACTTATCATGGATGATGAAGCAATATGGTCTGCTATGTTATTTTTACTACTTGTGCTAACAGTTTAAGCATCTATCATTTGACTCAGGCCCAATGATCCTACTATTATGGTCAGCCTTGCTTGTGGGAGTCTCTCGGGCATTGCATCATCAACAGGTAATTGACCCACGACTTGCCTCATATCATTGCTATATAACTCCTTTGTGTAGTTATTGTGCTAGTAAACTATTCATCAGGAAATTCTGTATATGTGATTTGTTGCTTGGTAGGTAGTTTCAGAGTGACTTCATTTCCTCTTGAGGAATGTTACCTGTAAGATATGTAAGTTAAATAGTTATACTGAGTATGCATATAAATCATCCCTCAGTGATTTGCTTATTTAGGTGTGGTTATGAATGATAATCTAATTGTTCAGGGGACTGGTCCGGTAGTAAACATATTGTTAACAGCATGATGTGCTTTATCATGTGATACAGTTTTTCTTTCAAAAACAAATAAACTCTTCTACAACAAATTTTTGAACTAAAAGCATATTTTTACTAAGAGATATATGTACTGGTTCTTACTCTGGAAGTTGATTACATGTTTTGTCTGTTAAGTAAGGGTTGATAAAGTGACTACTATCTTTTCTTCTGGGCAAAGAACTAGGTTATGCTTTCAGAGCTACTTTTAATGGACTTTTTGCTGCTTCTATTTTTAACATTGGATACTTAGTGACCTTCTATTAGATGACTCTGTTCAATATTCTGTTAGGTTTCAGAGCTTATATAATCCTTTTTTTTAATTCTCATGGTTTCCATTCCACACCTTTTCACTGTAATTTGCAGCCATATTTCCTTTGGATCTTGTGAGGAGGAGAATGCAATTGGAGGGTGCTGGTGGTAGAGCACGTGTCTATACAACTGGATTGTATGGAACATTTGGGCACATTGTCCGAAGCGAAGGCTTGCGAGGATTGTATAGAGGGATTCTACCCGAGTACTGCAAGGTGGTTCCCAGTGTGGGAATTGTCTTCATGACATATGAGACATTGAAGATGCTTCTAGCTAACATTTCTACTAGTTGATAACTACACACAAATTTTTGATATTTGACATTTGGCCATAAGTAGTGTCTTTTGGAGTTACCTATTCTAGCTTATAATATGAAGAGGAAGAAACACGAGTGAATTAGGAATCAGAGTTGCCATGATCAAAGATCGGTGGAGACCTTTTCTCGGGCTAGTAGAGAAGCTCGATGGTGATAAATTATTTTCCATTGCTGCTAAATTTTCATGTATAGATAGGTAGAACGTCGTGATATTGACAAAAATGTATCTCATTGCAGATGTAGGATTCATTGATGTTCATGTCATCAGAGAAATTTTGTTTCTGCAACATGTTTATGCATTTGATGCATAGCATGTTCCGGTGGAATCACCAACAGATTTGTTAATTGCAATTATCATTTGGTAGCGTTACAGTGATTTGAAGAGAATCTTTTTATAATTACCCAAAGAAGATGGTTCAGTCTTCTTGAAAAAGCAGTCAAGATCATATAATCATTGTCTGTTTAAAGTAAAGCTATCTCGCTTATCAGTGGCTTGAGAAGAACAGAATCAACGATGATTCTTAGGATAGAGCACCTTATCACCCTTTAGACTATATGCACCCCTGGTCTCTACACGAGCCCTTTCTATGGAATAAATCTTGTTTACTTTAAGAACTCTTATAAATTCCTGTAATCATTCATACGATCATTAACATCTTCTTTCCATAAACTTTCTTTGTACTAATTGTCTTCTAACATCCTTTCTTTTCTGGTTATACGTACCATTGTAGTTCCTCGTATGATGTTGGATTATATTGGGTCAGGATCTGGTAATCTGCATCCTGAGGTTTACATTTTCCACTTCTGCTGGGTCTAGTCCTCGAGATGCAGATTATCTCGTCCTCGCTGGCAGTGAGAAACTTTTAGTACCAACAATGATGAAGCTAACCAACTTGAGGTGTTCCTCTCTTCAGGTAGTAACTCATCTTATCACGATTCCAGGATTGCATCAGGTAGTACATAGATACGTATTGGTTTCTGTCAGGAATATGAAAGCTGAAGTTTCATGTCACTTCTCCTGGATTCTCAAGCAATGTTTATATGTCATTATGAATCTTCAGTTACTTGGAGAGGGAGAGATTTTAAGGTTGCTGTTCTCAAAATATCTTGTTACAATTGCTGTTATGTTGCTTTTGAATCCGTTATTGCAATTCTGATCATAATTATCATAGCAGATTGCAAATGTAGTTACTTTTAATTAACGTAACTTTCGAATCAGCTAGATTTTGAGGGTAGTAACGTGCTCTGTCTCACACCATTCAACTAAGTGTTTACGAAATATTCAAAGTCACTTTTACTTGTAAAGGGGTGGTACAGTTTCTGATAGATGCTTGATTGCCTGGAAGATGATAGGAAAGATGCTTTCCTGATAGTTGGGAAATCTGGCTTTTGACAGGCTTTCTTGAAAACTTAAAAACTGCCACTCGAGCTTCTGAAATCAATCATAGCATCTCAAGAATCATCAAGCTGTTAAGATTCAGAAATTAAATCAGAAAATTTCAAACAGTGGATTCCATTAAACCATTACATACAAGCTTATAGGCCCAATGAATATCAACCATTTCCAGTGAGCTACCAAAATCCTTTTAAAACACAACCTAAGATAGTCTACAATGTCACTGACCAGTCCAATCTAGGTTTCTGTACAAGAAGAAAGATGGAGGAATCATCTTTATCAGAATCCCATTCCTAAGCTTCAAAATCATTCATGAAGCATTTTAAAAGCAAGAAAAACCTCAGCTTTCGTGCCCCCTAATCTGAAAATTTTGTAAAGTATCAGTTTTTAAATGGAGCAATCAATTCTAACTTTCAAGATCAAATCTTTTCTTGTGAAGGCCAATAAATTAGAAGAGCCTCTGTTCACCCAGACCTCATCAAGAAGACGCTGAGTTCTTGGCCCGAACACACATCAGGGTTAATCAAATGAAACGACTCTGAATCAGCACTGCCCACTACATGCTCATAGTTGGCTCTCATGTACATTATCTCCTCCGTTTCCGACGAACCAAGACCAGCCGGAATAACTCCTGCACAGATGGTCATCGACTGCATGGTCTTTAACATCAAACGGTTCTGATCACTAGCTTTTCTTCTCCAAGCGAACCCAACTCTCTTCCCATTACAGTGCATGGTCCACACAGGTATGGACCGGAGCGAGCACGAACCTAACGCGGACCGGTCGCATTCCAGAGCAATCCGCACGAGCCCGCATTGCATTTCTTTGACGAGTTGCTGAGTTGGGATGGCGAGTTCAAGGAGGAGAAGTGGTTTCGTCGAGAGACGGTCGTGTTGTATGCAGAACCAAACGTGACCACGACGAGTGCCAAAAATGGTCCCGATCACCATTGTTTTTGAGGGTCGAGGAGGGTTTGAATTAGTGGCGGTGATCAGGTTGGTGGTTGTTGTCGATGATTCAGTGGAGTTGGAGTCTTGGTCTTGGCCCTTGAGTTCTTGGTCGGAGAGATCATCTCGGAGGGAGGTACTAAGTCGTTTCTTTGGAGCTACGGCGGAGACCGTGGTGGTGTTGCTGGTTGGAAAGAAACAGGGGAGGAGGAATCGACGGAGGGCGTCAACTTTAGTCATGGAGTCTTTTGGTTTGTTTTCTCGGAGAAAGTTAAGGTTGGTTTCTTGGGAAAACAAGGAATTGGGTTCAGCGGACGAGAGGGTATGTGTGTTCCGTGTGTGTGCTCATGACGAAGAGCTCAGTAATCTGTATATATACATACAGAGGGAGGGCGGGAAGATGAATATAGCCGTTGGGAAATTGCCTGAATTGGAAGGTTCATGTCCATCTTATGAGATGACACGTGGCGTAATGGGTTTTAAGCATTCTAAATTCGAAACTATGTGAGTAGAAATTCGCACCAACTCTGATAGGTAGGACGAAAAGTAGGCTAAAACCAGAGTAGCACTGCTATGTTCTGCTTAAGCGTCCTGAACATGCTCTGTGAGAAAGTTCTGCTTTCTGTTTCAGTTTCTTTCTGCAGTATCATACAGGGAATTCCAAGAAGCTGGTTCAAGAACCAACCTTGCAACTCTTCTGAATTGCATCTTTGTTCCTACCATTGAAACAAAAAGTTGTCTTCTTCTCGATTCGTCAGAAAAGGGTGTTCAGTTGTTGAGGGGAGGGATTGAGAGTTCCTCAGGGTTCCTGGAAATTTTCCTTTTTTTCTTATTTTCTCCACATTGGAAGTGTATTCTAACATTCTCATAAAACATTGCTGAACTGAGAAATGGAAACTACAGAAATTATTTGTTACATATAACAACATCCCTAAACATAACCCTCTGCGAGTTGCCTATAACATGCAGGCATAAAGAATTTCCAACTTCCAGAATGATGCTCCATGATTATTCTACAACATTTAGTATAGCTAGCTACCTTCTCTTCAATGTAAAGGGTACATCACTATTGCACCCCACTCCATCTAGCCCAGTCGACAAACTGCATTCCGGCATAAACATTGTTCGCAAATCGGACACCAACTGTGAATGCCAGAGCAACTGGTGGAAACTGCTTCGCCAATGGCGACGCTTCTACTATCCTCTCTAGTCCATTAATAATTTGGTAACGGGTGTTTGATGAAAACCCTAGAAAAACACCTGCTCAAGTCGGCAGTCAGAAGAACCGGTTAATAGAATAAATAGCATAAACATCTGTTGATATTTTCACGGAAGGTAACCCTAAAAAGCAAGTTAGAACTCAGAGAACTACCATATCATGAATTAAGGGGAAGAAGAGACATAAAAAAGACTTTGCTCAACCATATAGGAGACCAGCATAATGTGGGATAGTCATGGTACTGAACAAAGTTAAGAACTCGGTCAAAACTTTCTTGAATTGGTATGTGATATCAATCTCACTAATCCGGGCTTCTATATTAGTTAGACCAAGCTTAGCACTACAGATCTAGAGACCATTTAACTTTAGAATACCAGAGGAAAGCTAAAATCAAACTTGTGGAGAAGTATCTGCACCTCTAAATAGGAACTTGAATGTAATTTGTAACAGCTAAAAGAAAACAAAGTTCCATGGGAATCGAACTTCATAACGTATGATCAATGTAAAACCGAAAGTATACCCCAAAGAGCTGCAGTTTTCACTAGAGGTGGCACTGGTATGTCATGTTCCGATTTCCTTATGTTCCTGGTGCACAGAAATTAAAAGATAATTAAAGGTTCACTTCAAGAAATCCCAAGTAGTCCATTAGCTCTAAAACCACCCATATCGGAGTATGATTCAAAAATAATGGAGAGAAGAAAATGCAGAAAATACAAGACAGGATGAAACCAGAAGTAGCTATAATGGATTTTCAATTTGGCCACATTTTGGGATCATATGGTATATCAGATTATGCTTCAAGCTACCCCAAAGATATCATTAAATTGCCAAGAACATAATTAGCTCATACGAAAGTGTCCTTATCTGGAGAAAACATACCTCTTCACAGTCATAATAAGATTTGCAATGCCTTGGCCAATTATACCACATCCAAACCCAACTGATCCATACAGGACACCCTAGAAATAGAAGGTATAAGTAAATCTTAACAAAACCATGACAGTTTTCAATATAACCCACATAAACAGGAAAATATACCTTGTAGAAATATGTGGCAATTCTCTGCTTAACTGAGAATCTACATCCTGGCCTTTCAGCTTCAAATACACTGCATCATGTATTCCCTTCTAAGACACATTATCTTAAGCTTGTGAAATTTAAAGTAAAGTTTGTTCATTACAGAAAAATCAAATGGTCAATGTAAATAACCGACCTACTAGGAAGAGCTCCGTAGGACTGCTGCAGTCGTCCAAGGAACCCTTTAGATATAGATGGTTGCCCGATACGAGCATAAGGTGCCAACATGCCAACCAATGCAATGTTAACCACAACCCCGACCAAAAGATCGGCTGCAAACAGTTCAAATTCTGCCCAGAAGTCTTTGCCTCTCTTTTGAACTTCCGCAAATGTAGCACAACAAGTATCAATAACTATCTGCATTTTATCACATTTCTATGTTTACTTCCATATGACCACATCTTACTTCATAGTAGCTTATAAACCTCAAAATCCTCATTTCTTAAACTTGATCACTATCAGGGTGGAAATTTGCTATCTTGTAATTTTAAGTTGGCCAACTTTGAACGATGCAATTAAAAACATGGTAAAGTTGCAGAATCTCCACAATGAAGGGGCACACACAGAGGAAAAGGTAAAGCATTAACAAACCTCTGTTCCAACTTTGAAAAGGAAGGATGGATCAGCCAACATTCTGTTTCGCAGCATGGAGCATGACTTCATTGCAAAACCCAAAAGCCGACCTGATCCCTACATTGAGTAAAGAAATGAACCACAGGGTCTAATAAATAGAGTCCATAATTTTCCAGCTAACCCTTCTTCGAATGGCATGATAAGAACATGAAATCACCAATATTACCTGCAAGTCCAAGTATCTAAGAAGCAGCAGTTTCCGTATTCCCATTGTCTTAGCAGCTTCTAACATATCAGAAGGAAGAGTGGCTCCTCTAGCCTCCGTCTCTCTAATCACCTCTTCATAGTTCATGATAGGCCCAAACTCCTCCTCTTCATGGTCCTCCCCTTCACTGCCGTCTCCACCTCCACCACCTCCTCCGCCACCTCCACCACCGGAAAATTTACCATTTCCACCTCTGCCATCAAATATGTCCCCACCACTGCCAATGTCATCAATATCGGTTTTCACTTCACTTCCAATTTCCATAAATGGACAACCTTGGCCCACGACATTATCAGTCACCGGGTTCTTGACCTCTGCGTTTTTGGCTACGCCTGTTTGCGAGTCAGCTTGTGGTTGCAACATGTTCAAAACCAAAAGCCTCTTTTTCCCAACAGAGACACTCGTACTCCTACTCCTAACCTCCTTCACTAAGTTCCTGTATCTGACGCCATTACTTATTACCAATTTCTGACATCCCATGCTCCCCAAAACCACATCTTCTCGCAAGTTCACAGCTTTCGACAACCCAAAACTCGAAGCACAACCTACCATCCTTTGAAGATCTCGAAAAATATCTTAAACAGAGAAGATTGGACAAATGGGCAAGCTTTTTCCACCAAGAAAAGCACAAAAAAGACACCAAGTAACTAATCTAAATACAACCTTTTCACTCCAGAGCCCATCTTGATGTGAATAAACAGAAGTAAATGAAACAAAGAAGCAATGAAAATGAGAGAATGTACACTACCGTGTTTGAACTAAGAAAGTGCTGAGGTCAGGTTGGAGTTGGGTTTTAGCTCTTTTTAAAGGTCAGGTGGCGTATGGATAACGACGGCCGACGCGGAGAATCGACGGTGACAGAGCAGCAATGAGAAGAGACTTTAAAATCTTGACTCTTGAGTCTTTGTGGTCTCTCTCAGTGGGCGGGCGGGGCAATCTCTTATTCTGTTGTTGCACGTGTTGGAAGATGTGTGGGAATCTTTAGGGTAAAAGCTTGGTGTTGGTGAGTCATATATAAATTTTGTTCTTTTATGACTTTGATTAGATTTGGATGTGTGAAAAATCAGTTATTCAAGATATTAATGTTATATATATATATATATCATCATCCCGTTAAAATCCCGCTGAACCGTTAGATTTGAAGATGTCCAGTAATATATAATCTTACTCCTATTTAATAGAGAGGTTGTTTAATAGAGAGATTGTTTATGATAAACTCACGTATAATATGTTTTGATGATAATACAAAATTATAAATAAATGTGTATACAAATTAAAATCAAGTACTAAAAATAATTAAATACAAAAATGCAAACAATACAAGAAATACAAATAAATAATAAAAATATAAGAAAAAGATAAAAATACAAAATAGCGTACATACATACATACATATATATATATATATATTGGATGTGTGAAAATCAATTATTCAAGATATTAATGTTATACATACATACTTTACAAAGATAAATTGTCAAAGTCATATTATAACTTTAATCATAATATTTTAAAAAATATTTTATGAACTAACCATTTATGATATTATTAATCT
>JAOQMP010000004.1:35592298-35611901 GCA_027563575.1 Erythroxylum pedicellare | reverse complement strand
TTATTATTATTATTGTTGTTGTTGTTATTGTTGTTGTTGTTATTGTTGTTGTTGTTATTATATGTTATATGTTTTTTATTAGAGTTATAAACTTAATTTTTGTAGAATTTAATATCTAAAATCTAAATTTCTATAAGAATATTGAACGAAATACTAAGATATATAATATTCTTAGTCTTATAATTTTTTAAAGTCATGTTTTCATAAGTCATTTTACACACAAACGGCTAATATTAAACAACTAATTTTACCAAACATCAAATGAAAAATAGTTAATACATTAGCTGATATAATCAGCTGGTCAAATTAGCTGATATAATTAGCTATCAGCTGGTTACCAAACAGGGTCAATGTTACACATGTTTTTCAGGACCTAAAAGAAGTTATCCACAAAACAAGCCCGGTGGCAGGAGTTTCTTGCTGAGTATGACTTTGTGTAGGAGTATAAATTGGGAAGGCAAAACAACGTGATAGATGTCTTAAGTAAGAATGAGGTATTTGCGACTCTTTATTCAATCACAAGGGTGGAGTCCAACTTGTTGGAGTAAATTAAGGCGGCAACCCCATTAGACACCATGTACTATAAGTTGATTTCTCAAGTTAATGAAGGTGTTGTACGTAAGTTTTCACAAGACGATGATGGGCTTTTGATGACTAAGAGTAGTCAAGTATATGTGTCGAGCTTTGGTGGATTGCAGAAATAGTTGTTGAAGGAGATGCATGACTTACAGTGGGCTAGTCACCTAGGAGTCTAACGAATGCTAGCGCTCCTATCTTGTTCCTATTTTTGGTCAAAGATGGAGAAAAATGTGGAGTGTTACATCAAGATGTGCCTCGTTTGTCAATTGGATAAGCCACAGAGGAAGAAGGAAGCTGGTTTACTACAACCCTTATCCATCCCCAAGAGACAGTGGATGTCAGTAATGGATTTCATTAATGAGTTTCCAAAAATGGAAAACATGACATCAATCATGGTGGTAGTTGATAGATTTTTCAAGTATGCAATCTTCTTGCCAGCTCCTATGACTTGTCCCTTAGATGTTTCGGCCGAGTCGTTTTACAAGAATGTGATCAAGTATTTCAGAGTTCTAGCGGATATTGTGAGTGACCAAGACACCAATTTACAAGCCTATTCTGGATGTCCTTTTCAATATGATGGGTTACGATTTGAATTTTTTAATGACAAATCACCCATAGACAGATAGCCAAATAGCAAGGATCAACGGTTTGTTGGAGGAGTACCTACGACATTATGTAAGTGCAAGTCAATGTAGCTGGTTGAATATAATTGATGTTGCACAGTTTTGCTATAACTTGCAAAGATCTTTGACTACGGAGAAAAGTATCTTTGAGATTGTTTTAGGACAACAGCCTCTCACGACACTAGGGATTGCTCAACAAAGGACATGTGGCAAATGTCTTGCGGCATATAAGTTTGTGATGGAGAAGTAAGAGTAGTTGGATAAGACGAGGGACCGTCTTCAAAACGCTTCTTGACGGATAAAGAAGCAAGCGGATCTTCAGAGGAGACCATTCGAATTTGACGTGGGAGATAAAGTTTTGTTGAAACTAGCCCCACAGATTTGGAAGAAGATCTCGAGTAAGCAAGTTCATAGGGGTTTGGTGCTGAAGTACGATGAACCATTTGAAATGCTACACAAAGTGGGAAACGTGACATATAGATTGAAATTACTCAGGCAGTTAAAGATACACCCTACTTTTCATGTTAGTTTTCTCAAGCCTTACTATGAGGATAAATCAAATTCGAATAGGGGTAAGATGAAGCGAGCTCCACTGGTCGTGAGGAAATAGTTTGAGGATCAAGTGGAGAAGATCCTAGATCATCGAAAAATAGGTCAACATAAGAAGAATCGATGGACTGAGTTCTTGATTCAATGGAAAAGTAAACCTATCGTAGAAGCTACGTGGGAAAAAGATATGACCTTATGGCAATTCAAGGATCAAGTGAACGCTTATATTTAGACTAATTAGATGAAGGCATCAAATCTATCTGATAGGGGTGGTTTGTTAGACCTTAAACTTTGGAGCGCTTCTCAGCGACCTTCACAATACCCCTTAGGTGGAAGGTTAGCTAGATTACACGCACAAGGGAGGCATAGGAAAATAATGAGGCAAACATAGATGAGTGAGATCAAAACTGGTGCAAATTTTGGTAGAGTCTCGAGCCTTGTGGAAATTGACTCGACCCATACTAAGGACTTGGCCTATACTCGGATGAATGGACCACGACTAGCGGGCTTATTATGGGAAGCATTGGATCAGGTCAGTGTGCTATGTGGTCTTTGGCAAGATTACATTACATCATCAACAGATAGAGATCGTGGAAAAATCTTAGATGATGTGGCGATAACTAGGAGGTAGAGTTGTAATGGGGCTCAACATCTGAAGATAGTAGAGATCCTTGAGAATAAGGATATTAGTTTCCTATTTAAATGTAAACTCTATCTTTCTGTTACCTTGTAGATTCTACCTTTTCAGTTAGAGTTGGATGGGGGTGTCATCCAGTTGGTCCATGTGATGTAATCTGATAGAGATAAACATAATTTTAGCATGATCTTAGGTAGATCAGTTTAAGTAGGATTTTGAATATAACTTGGCTTTCAAGCCAGAGTGCCTATCTATAGCTCATTCGAACTTTGCTCTCCTCATTTAGTGAGAGAGATCATTACTTGTATTTTTTTTTAGGGAAAGTAATATAAAGGTTGGTTTTACCGTATCTCTCTTTTTTTTTCGGTTGCTTTTATTTTCTTATTGCCTTCATAGTATTATTTCTTCGAGGGTGCAAGGTAAACACTTCGAGGGTTATTGAAGAATGAAGTCTTGGTTAAGCGGACTTAAGTGAAACTGTTGTGCAAAGGGTGTTGGTGATTAACTTCGGTGAAAGTTCGAGTCCCAAGGTGACCTTTGTAACATTAAGCTTCCTCCTCCCACTAGCAATTGGGTAAGCTACTCGCCACTTTTCCGTCTTTCTACTATTTATTTTCCCTTTTTCCATCTATAAAATTATAATGCTTATAGTCCTTTTATTTTAGCTTAAAAAACATCATTAACCTTCTTACCCTCAATATTTATAATTAGCTAAGATTAATAAATTTTGTACCAAATAACATTTGTTCACCCTTTTCTTATTCTACTCCCTAAAAATTCAATAAATATTTCATATTATAAAATTCACATAAATTGAATAAAAACTTAATATATCAAATCGTAAATACAATTTTTAAATGAAATAATTGGAGCAAGTTATTTTCTAAAAGAGTATCAATTTCGGTATCATAAAAGTAAAATGACGGACATTTTATTAAAAATGATCCTAATAAGATTTGGAGTTGAAAAATGTCTTTGGATAAATGTATTTTGTTATTAAAAATATTTAATCTTGTTATTTTTTAAGGTTTCATGATATTATAAAAGAAAACAAATTGCTTTACATAAACAAAAACTAGTTCTACTATCTATATAAGCAGCAAAGTATTCACCCTTTTAGTTGAAAATGAAGGATTCAATTTGGAAATAATGTTAGGCATTAGTTTTGTCGAACAAATTTAACCTTTTAAGATAACCCTATATGGAATACAACTATCCTACAACAATAATATAATATATATTCCTAGATAATGACTAGTTGTACTAGTATTTATATTCTAATTGGAAAAACTTATAAACATTATAGAGCAAAACTTTGTTATTTACATAGTAAGTAAAATGGATTCTTATTTATGTAAAAACAACTTGTTTTCCTTCCTAGTATCATGAAACTTTAAAAAATATAATAAGCATAGGTAATTCTATTAATAAAATAAATTTATCCAAAGGTATTCATCAAACCCAAATACTATTATGATCATTTTTAATAAACATCCACCCTTTTATTTTTTATTTTTAACAAACATCCACCCTTTTATTTTTATGATTCTAGAACTGATATTCTTTTAGGAAATAACCTTCTCTAATTATTTCATAAAATATTATTTGATACTATTAAACAATAAATACATTTCAAAACTCCTTGTGATCATTAGATCATAGTTAATCGAAAAAAATGCCTATGCTCGATCTACCCTGATCCCCTTTAAAAATGGTACAACCTAATGTGGTATAAGATATAAAGAAAAATCGATCTTTCCAAAAGGAAAACCTTTATTAAAAATATAAAATATTATAGAAAATAAGCATCAATAGACAAAAACCATCAAAGATGAACTAGAATTAGTAAAGCAGAAGATAAAGAAAAATTACTCAAATAACCCATTACAATTTTGGGATAACAACAAAGAAAAAGCAAACTTATAAATGATAGATAAATAAAAGAATATTAAAGTTATTGCTTGAACTAAGTAAAGTTTTAACTTACAGTTTTATGATAAAAAATATGTTATGGATAAATTAATTTTGGACTTTTATAAATAATGGTCCTTATACCCTAATGAAAACAATAGTTATAACTAAGGTGGACACTATGGTACTAAAAGATTAAAATGAGTGGAGTGATGATGGCAAGAGATTTATTGCATTTAATAGCAAGGTCAAATATTTTATTTAGTACATTAAGTACGAGAGAGTTCAATAGAGTATGCATGTGTAAGATGTTAAAAGAGATATGACATACACTTGAAATTACACATGAGGTAATCACTCCATGTGAAAGAGAGGAAATTAAGTATGTTTGTGCTTCAATATGAGTTGTTTCAAGTGGAACATAATGAATTAATTGCTAACATGAATGCTTCCTTGATTTATATTAATAATGGTTTTAACTGTATTACCAAGACTTACATTAATCTTAAACTGCTTAGAAAATTACATAGGACATGTTTGTTTTCCATTTATTTTTTGTTTTTATTTTCAAATGTAGTTAAAAAACTATTTATTTGAGTTTTTAGTTTTGGTTTCTTCTAGTTTTCAAATTTTATGAAAACCATAAAAAATGTCCTTTTGTTTTTTGTTTTTGAGTTTTCATAATTTGATTTACTATTAACAAAATATATGTTATCTATTTATTTAATATATTAATTATTAATAAGAATTATGAATAATTTAATTTAATAATATGTATTTAAATTAACTATTAATAAAATAATGAATTATTTTGTTTTGTTTTGTAATTAAATATATTAATTAATTAATTATTAATAAATATAATTAAAATTTAAAATATCTTCAAATATATAAATTTTATTTAATAATTAAAATATATTAAAATAAATATTGATTTTTAAATAAAATTTAAGTTTTATCTAATATGTATTTATTAACAATGATAAAAATATAACTACATTGAAATTAACAACCAAACATGTTCTTGTTTTTATTTGGAAAAAACAAGAACTAAAATCAGAAAACGAAAACTAAAAATTACAATAGAAAAATAAAATGTTATAATTTACTGTTTTTAATTTACATTTCCAAATTTTGATTTATTGAACTTAAAATGGTATCTTTTAATAAAATTTAATAAAGCCATGTGTTTTTATTTAATTAAAATTTGAAGTTAATAAATAAAAGGATATTGTATTACTAAATTTTAATGAGATAATATTATTTTATTTATTAAGATTTAGTCAACCTGATTAAATTTCATCCCACTTTCGACAAGGTTACATGCATCCAGACAACATATGGTACCATTTCAAAGGGGACAAAATGACAGATTGACCTGTAAATTCTATAATTAGATCTTCATCTTACCTTATTCAATTAAATCTTATTTATCTATTTATATCGGATCACACAAATCTGTGAACAAAATTAAGTGACAAAGACTAAAACGGGGATGCTCCAACCGTAAACTCGATGCAATCGTTACTTGGCAGTTGGATATTGGGCCTCTTGGAATCAACATCACAAGCAAACTCCAGTACTAAGAATAATTTGACATGATCAGCAATTTTGATTTACGAAAAGGCTTGATGCGAGGGTGCGGTCCCCTGGGCGGCTGGTAGATATTTCAATTCTCTTCTCTGACTAAATTATGGTGAGACCAATTCAAGTCAACAGGGAGAACGCGGCCTCAGCTTGAACAAAACGTTTGATCATGGCAACCGTAACCCTCAAGTATAAATAAGGAGTTTTAGGAGAATTATTATGCATTTGTGATTGTTATATAATTTGAGACAGAAACAGGCGTTGAAGCTTTGGCCAATCTCTTTCTTTTGCTTTAATGGGTTGCTTTGGTAGGAGTCGGCACAGAAAGAAGCCAAATAAACACCAGCAAGCTGCAGGCAACTACTATTCACATAACGGCGTGTATGTCCGTGGAGACGGCCGAGCCAGAGACGGAGGGTTGGTCATTCAGACGGCTGCACATGCTGCTGGTGAGGCAGTTGGAAGCTTGGCCGCTGCTTATTCTGACAGTGGTAATGCCGGGGGCGGTGGCGGTGGTTGCGGTGGAGGAGGTGGTGGAGGCTGTGGTGGTGGTGGTGGAGGTGGAGGATGATTTGGTCTTTTAGTCTTGTTGTTCGTTAACCGTTTACAGGTTTTGCAGTTGGAGATGGAAGTTACGTAGATATTTTGATGGGTGATTACAGATTAGGCCTTGTTAATTATATAATTTCGATTTTTATAAATTCATATTGTATTTTGACAGGGCGGTTAGGCCTCGTTAATTATAATGAAATGAATATTCTAGTCAATAATTGAAATATGAAATTAAATTATCAATGCTAAATTTAAAACAAAAATAAAAATTTAGATGCTTAGTTTGTTAAATACAATTTAATTTCGAAACAACATTATTACGTGCACAATAAATTGATATTACCATATTTAACTATATGTATCATTTTATGCTGAAAGAAAGGTTGCTTGCAACAATACCTCTTTAATTGAAAGACTAGTGATATCTTTAATAAAATTTAATAAAATAATATATTCTTAGTTGATTAAAAAATTAATGCTAACTTCAGACCTGATTATATTTCATCTCTCTTTCGACAAGATTACATGCGTACAGACAACATGGTACCATTTGGAAGAAGGGGACAAAATGACTGACCAGTAAACTTGATTCACTCATTACTTGGCAATTGGATGTTGGGCCTCTTGGAATCTTTAACATGATAAACTTTGACTTTGGAAAAAGCGTGATACAAGCTAACTTATGGTGATACCAATTCAAGTCAACCGGGACAGCTTGGCTTCAGCTGAAGCCACAACGTTTGACTTATGGCAACTTGGCGACGAGCAACCCATGAACAAGTTAAATTAATGTTTGAAAACTTCATAAATACTCAAAACCCACAAGTATAGATGAGGAGGAATTTTAGGAGAATTATTATGCTTTTGTGATTGTTATATAATTTAAGAGAGAAAGACGCGTTGAATCTTTGGCCAAGCTCTTTCATTTGCTTTCATGGGTTGCTTTGGTACGAGTCGGCACAGAAAGAAGCCAAATAAACATCGGCAAGCTCCAGCCAACAACGGAGTGTACGTCCGTGGAGACCGCCGAGCCAGAGACGGAGGGTTGGTAGTTCTGACGGCTGCAGGTGCTGCTACGGTGGCCGCTGGTGGTTATTCTGACAGTGGTAATGCCCCCGGCGGTGACAGTGGTTGCGGTGGAGGATGTGGCGGAGCCTGTGGTGCTGGTGGAGGAGGAGGTGGTGGTGGTAGTGGAGGCTGTGGTGGTGGTGGAGATGGAGGATGATTTGCTCTTCGAGATTCTTGTTCCTGAATGTCTTTGTTAATTATATAATTTCTATTTGTATTGGTAAACTCATATTGTAAATATAATGCAATAACAATATAATTTGAATTTTTGTTAATTATATAATTTCTATTTTTATTGGTAAATTCATATTGTAAATATAATGTTATTACAATATAATTTGAATTTTAAAGTATTAAAGTTTAATTTTAACTTTTTAAATAATATTTAAAATAATTATTTAATAAATAAAATTGATAATATTTTTCAAAAAATTATTAATAAACTCAATGCCACATTTAAATTGTATTATATTATTTTAACATTTAAAAATATTAAAACTGAATTTGAATGCTCAAAAATATTAAAATTGAAATTATATTAAGATGAAAATCTTGAATTTTAAATTAAAATTTTAACTTCATACATGTAATTACAAAGATATACTTAAATTGCATAGGTAAAACAAAAAGAAAACTCTAAAATTGAAAGAAAAAACACATCAATTCATTAGCATAATAAAATGAGTTTATTTTATTAGTGAATGAGTGAGATTAAACAAATAAGTGATGAAGAGTTTGGATTTTTATTTAGTTAACAAAATGACATGAGTCTCGTGAACTGCGTAACTCTCCCCGGAGTAATCTTTGCTGAATCACTCAACACAAGCTGTCTTTAGCTTATCGTATCAGAATAAGCATTGTTGTGTAAATGTAATGGTTCTCAGGAAGATGTGCCTGATGCATGTCTGAAAATTTTAAGAAGAGCCCTGGAGGTATACACCAATGGAATAAGCTTAAGTTTTCAATGATACTTGATTTGTTTACACTCTTTGCAAGAATGCTGTGACCGCTCTGAAGTCCCCACCTGAGAGCTACTTGTGCTGGCGATTTGTTAAGCTTTTCAGCGATTTCAACTAGAGTTGATTCCTTCAGGATTTCTCCTTTAATCCATGATCCTGGAGACCCCAGTGGAGAAAATGCCTGCAAAAATCAGGAAATTAAGTTTATATTCTAACAAGTTGAACTATGCTTGATATTTCCAGATTAAGTTTGGTGTCTCGAGTACCGAGAGATGAACTCCAGTGGATTTGCAGAAATTGTGGATAGCAGGTTGCTGTCATACAGGGTGGCATTCCACCTGGTTTACTGCAGGAGCTACTTTTGCATATCCAAGGAGGTCTTGCAGCTTCTTAGTCGAAAAGTTGTTGACGCCAATTGCACGACCCTGGCCTGATGCGTATAACCCCTCCGTTGCATTCCAGGTTCCCAACCACTGTGGACCCTGCCTTTGTTCTAAATGGCCAACGCAACCATCGGTAAGTTACGGTGTGATTTTTCTGATCAATATGTTGTTCTGATGCAAGTAAGTTCATATGCATGCATACAAGATATAGATCAATATAGTCAAGTTGCAGATCTTCTAAACTCTTGCTCAGTGCCTTGGAGACATCTTCAGGAGCATGATCACGGGTCCTGCAAATTTATGCAGCAGAAAATTCATGACCTTCGACATTGTTTTCTGCCAAAGAGAGTAAACTCCATCATATCAGAGTTAGCAAGGAAATCTGTCAGAAACCAACTTCGTTAGAGAAGAAACTGAAACGTGTTTGGGGCGTGGATTAACGGTGACTCTAGTATCCAACCATGAAACGTGAATTAGCAAAAAAAGAATCGATTAATCGCTTCCACGTTAAGGTCAGTCTTTATAAAAATTCTACATTGATATCAGAGCTAGTATTGCGTTTACATCATACTTAAAAAAAAGACCCATGATTTGCGGTTTTTATTTGTTCACGTAAAATGCATGAGTGTGTCATTTCATTCACTATGAAAATGGTTTCACACAAGAACTAAATGACAAACTCATTTAATGCATTTCAATGTTGTTGTGTTTGTTATGACCCACTCACTTAATGTATCTACACATGTTTGTAAAGATAGGGAGATAATATTTTTCATTTTTAGTACATACGTGAATATACAAAAGAAAAGATTTTGTTTTCATGGGTGTTCTCTGCATACGTTGTTTTCAGTTTTATAAAGAGAACGAAAAAAAAAGGAGTGTAAACCATAGAAAGATTGGGTTTTTTCGTTTTGTACAGGAAAAAAACAACTAAAAAAAAGAGAAGTGTTGTGTTGTAATGTGCATATACAAAAGAGTTGTTTTCATTTTATGCAGTAATGTTCTTGAAAAATAATATTGTAAACGGGAAAGTAACAATAAATACAAACGTTGTTTTCGTTTTTGTATAATCGGTATATAAAACAAAGACAAGAAAAAAAAACAAAAAAGTTGTTCTCTTCATTTTGAAGAAAGGGATCTTCATATAAATGACTTTTATATAATTTTGTGTGTAAATTTTGTTTTATATGTATTATGTTTTTTTTGTAAATTAGTTTTACATTTAAGTTTTTGTTTTGTTTTTGGCATCTTTATGATATGTTAAATTAAAAATAAGTTAATTAAATTACAGAAATTCCTAATTCATTTTTTTGTATGAGATGATTATGAGCTTACCGAAATTTTCAATCATACTACATGAATTATGGATTTTCAGATAATTTAATTAATGGAAATGTGCCTCACGTCATGTTTATATATACTTGTAGATATGACAACTAAAATCTTGGACGGTGATTTCTCCACCATTGAAAATTGGATGAGTCTAATTATGATATGTGGAAAAGGAAGATTCATTATTTTCTAAATGAAAGAATTGCTCGAACATTTGACCATAATAATGACTGTGCCTTCAGTCAAAGACAAAGATGGAAAAGATATTGATACTACTAGTGAGCAATATCAAGCATCCTTAAAGCCTTATGCAAATTGGTCCAAAAAGGATCGTAACGTATGTTATACTATGTTGTATTTCATGCATGACGATCTAATTGGAGAGTTTGAGGATTGTGCCACTACTAAGGACATATGGGACAAACTTAAGATCACTTTTGGTCAAACATCCGCTACAAGGCTTCATGCTTTGCACCTCAAGTAGATGAACTACGAGATTAATATGACTCATACTATGTTTGAACATTTACGAACCATAAGTGCTATGATTCGTGATCTTAAGGCAGCTGACTGGGCTATCTTTGAAGAGGAACAAGTCCTAAATGTGATTCAGGCTCTTCCAGATCATACTGAGCACTAGAAAAATGTGAAACTTGCTTTGACATATAATGAGAATTTCAAAACCCTTTCAGAGATCACTAGGCACCTCGAAATAGAAGAGGATCACTGAAAAGCATCTAACTCCTCCAATGTGGCTCTTGTTGCTAAAAGCAAAGGACTAAAGGGCAACAATGCCAATCAAGGTAAAAGAAAAGGTTCTCGGCCTCCTAAAAGGAGTGGACCAAAAGGTTATATTGTTAAGAAGCAAAAGGCTAAAGGCCAAGGAGTGAAAAACATGGCACATATGAAGTGCTATACTTGTGGAAAGAAAGCTCATTTTGCTCGGGATTGTCATGAACCTAAGAAGGTACCTTTCTTATCCATAACTCCTGATTTATATGTTTGTTCTCATGCATTAGTTGCTATTTCTCTTCATAATTGGATTGTAGATACGGGAGCAAGCAAGCACATAGTTTAGGATCGAGCTGGCTATGTGGACTTTCATCGGTATCCGATGGGTTCACAAACTATCGTGTTAGGAAATGACAGTGAAGAAGATGTCCTAGGAATAGGGACATATCAGCTCAAGTTATATGGAGGAAATACTTTGCTTTTCCATGATGCTCTCTATACACCCAGGTTGCGATGTTGCCTTGTGTCTCTTATAACTTTAATGAAATCAGGATTAGTTTTTAATTCTAGTCATTGTGGATTGGATATTATATATAATGGCAATATTTTTGGCTATGCTACATTGAAAAATGATTTTCTAATTCTTGATTTGGATGCATGTTATGATAATTCGTCTTCTGTTTACGTTTCATATCTTGATCCTAATTTTGAATTTGTTAAATGGCATGCTAGACTTGGTCATATTAGCCAAGACAAATTGAGTAGGCTAGCTAGAAAAGGTCTTTTAGACTGACTCACTAAGGTTAAGTTGCTTATATGTGAGTCATGTTTAGTTGGTAAGGCAACCACGAAACCTTTTGGTAAGGTTTCAAGGGTGTCTAAACCCTTAGAGCTTATTCACTTTGATATTTGCGGACCCATGAATGTTAAGGCACATTATGGGGCTATCTATTTTCTCACTTTAATATATAACTATTCTCGCTATGGGTATGGGTATGTGTATCTTTTAGCTCATCGTTATGAAGCGCTTGATGTGTTCAAATGTTTTGTGGCTGAAGTTGATACACAATTGGAAAGAAGAGTTAAAACTCTTCGGACCGATCGTGGTCAAGAATATCTATTTGATATATTCAAGGAATTTTGTGAGGAAAAGGGTATAATAAGACAACTAACGATTCCTCGAACTCCATTACAAAACGGTGTTATGGAGTGTAGGAATCGAACATTGCTTGACATGGTCAAGTCAATGATGGCACACTCTTGTCTTCCAATTAGTTTTTGGGGAGATGCGTTACTCACATCAACTTATATTCTTAACTGTATGCCAAGTAAAAGTGTACCCGCCACCCCATATGAGTTATGGAATGGAAGAAAGCCCTCTTTAGATCATTTGAGCCCATAGGGTTCAGTTGGTTATGTACACAACCTAAATCATAAACATGGGAAACTTGGTCCAAGAGCCACTAAAATGGCGTTTACAAGATACCTCGAACATTCTAAAGGGTATGTTATATTTGGTGAGCACCCAAATGGTGGCATGATGAAAGTTGCTTCCCACAATGTGGAGTTTCTTGAGGATGAGTTCCCAAGCATAGGTGAAATAAAAAAGGACCAAGATTTGTATTAGTTACAACAGGATACTCTCGGTAAAGGGGAGAATTTAGTTACTCGTCAAGTCATTGAGACTTTTCCTGCCCAAAAGAACCAAATCAAGAATGAGATTTGTCTTCAATCTCTAAACCAAGAACCTGTGGATAGTATATATGTTCAAAATCTCAAATCTCAAAGGAATAGTGAGATTGGTTCTCAACATGATTAGGACCTCACATCTCCAAGGGCTAAGGGGAGAGAATCTGAATCAGGGCAGACAAATGTGGGTCCTAGACTCTGAAGAAGTGAGCATGGAAGAATTCCTCGACGATATTTTCAAATCGAAGAGGAAATATTCCTTTGTACTCCTTTGGAAATAGAAGAACTAACCTCTTTTCAAGAGGCTGTTGATTCGCTTAACCACACAGAGTGGATGGATGCCATAAGGGATGAAATGGACTCAATGACACGAATTAGGTTTGGGAACTAGTTGATCTTTTTCTCCACTAAAAGTCAATTGGAAACAAGTGGGTTTTTAAGATTAAACGTCAAGTGGATAGAATGATCGACAAGTTCAAGGCCCGTTTGATAGTGAAAGGCTATACCCAAATAAAGGGTATAGACTATGAAGAGACTTTTCTTCTGTGCTAAGATTTGCCTCTATTCGCTTACTTCTGGCTCTAGTTGCCCATTTGGACCAGGAGTTGTTTCAAATGGATGTAAAGACTACTTTCCTCTATGGTAATCTTGAGGAAGAGATTTTTATGAATCAACCTACTGGTTTCGTAACAAAAGGTTAAGAAGACAAAATGTGTTGTCTTAAAAGATCCATATATGGTCTCAAACAGTCTTCCAAATTGTGGTATTTCAAATTTCATGAACCCATTACTTCTTTTGGCTTAGTCAAGGTTTCAAAAGACCAATGTGAGTATGTCAAGAGAACAAGTAGAATTTTGTTTCTCACTTTGTATGTTGATGACATATTAGTAGCCGACAATAATATGGAGATACTTAAAATTACTACAGAGTGGTTGTGCTATATCTTTGATATGAAGGACATAGGTAAAGCTAGGTATGTCCCAGGTGTGAAAATAACTAGAAATCGTCCCAAAAAGCTTTTTGGCTTAAGCCAGGAAGCGTATATTAATAAAATTTTGGAACGTTTTTGAATGCATTATTCCAAACCCGTTAATACTCCAGATGAAAAGGGTCTTACCTTAAGTCTTGATTAATGCCCTAAAACAAATAATCAAAAAGAAAAAATGAGTAATGTTCCCTATGCTAGTTCCTTAGGAAGTTTAATGTATGCTATGTTGTGTACATGGCCTGACATTTGCTTTGCGGTTAGTTTGGTAAGTCTTTACCAAAGCAACCTGGACTTGCTCATTGACAAGCAGCCAAAAGGATTTTTCACTACCTTCGTGGTACTTCAGACCTGGTCCTTTGCTATCAGGGCGAGGATTTAAGGTTAAGAAGATATTCAGATGTCGATTGGGGTGGTGAACTGAATGAGTCTAGGTTAACCTCAGGATATGTTTTCACCTTGGGAAGGGGAGCCATATCTTGGTGCAGCAAGAAGCAAGATTGTATAGCATTATCAACAATGGAAGCAGAATACATTGCTTGTTTTTTTGCCACTGATGAGGCAATATGTTTGAAAAGTTTTCATCAGGATCTTAATCTTACTCCTAAAGTTAATGATCCTATAGAAATGTCATGTGACAACACTGTAGCCATACAGTTTGCTAAAAATCTGAAGTTTCATAGAAAATTTAAGTATATCAAAAAGCATTATCATTTTGTAAGAGACGCCATAAAAAATAAAAAGATTGCCATAAAGTATATAGCTTCTAACAAGATGGTAGTTGATCCCTTAACTAAACCTATTCCCTAACTAAACCTATTCCCTAAGATTCGTTTAAGGCTTATGTGATGAGTTTAGATTTGCATAGGGTTTAGTTTTTCCATTGAGTTATATCTTGTTGTATAGTAGACATGTTTATAATTGTAATGAGCTTTTGTTTAATAAAATTTTATTTCTCAAATGTTCATTGGTACGTAATTACATGATAAGACACATTGTAATGTCACCACACACTAAGTTTCTAATTGACCTTGTCATGTAAGCAATCGCCCTAATGCTTGAGTAGCGGGTAGGATGAGACTTCACAATATTAATATTGAGTGTATGTAATATTACGTTATCTTCATACTTGTGTAGTATGCATGATAAGTTTTTATATTTAAATAGTCACCTTAGTAAGTCTAAGATGAGACGCTGATGAGTCGAATGTGAAAGATTCAGATTTCGCATTGAAGCCTTAAAGCCAAATCTTGAGTTTCAATATTAGCATTAGGTATGTTAATCTAGTGGCTTAGATTAGTTTTTAAGTAAAGCTAGATTCGTGATTTGCATGGCATAATAGAGTGACATGCCCAACTTAGTGGGAGCTATGCTATGACGCACATTTCATACTGTGTGTGTTATATAATGACCTTCTTGTGGAGTAACAGTTAAATCCCTTTCTCTATCACTGTATGATCCCATAAAATTTAATGTCTAATCGAATGAAACCATTCGACTTAGAACTATAATATGAAGTCAAGGCTTAGTGTTGCTACTTTAGTGTGTTTTTTCTAAGGGCTAAGTTGTATACATTCCAACGGAGCACATTAGGAAAGCAGTTAAGCTAAGATGGATTATTATGAGTGTTTAAGGAAAAATCTTTTCCTTCATCACTATATCATCCCGGGCGATTATACTTGGTGTATAATCATATGATATATCTATGAGCATAAAGGGACAGTATATGTGTTTGGTGATATTTTGGATGATTTGGGATATCATGACTATGTGAAAGTGTTATGTTAGTTAGATGGTGACTTAATATAACACTATTGGTTCTTTAATGGTCGCATGCCCCATTTTCAATATGACACGTGAAATTTTAGAGAGAAGATGTAACTCGTGGGTTATGTGGCCGAGTAAGAGTTGTTGGCAGTTACGGCCATATATATAACTTCCATCGGTTACGTTTATTCTCATATAAAAAGAGGATTGAGGGAGTTGAAAAATAACGTTCATTGTAATCATAGAGAAAAACTCCGTTCATTCTTCATCAAGTGAATCCCACCATCAAGGCTTAGAGTTTGGGGTGTGGATTAACGATAAATCTAGTAGCCAACCGTGAAACGTGGATTAGCAAATAGAGAATCGATCGACCACTTTTGCATTAAGGTTAGTCCTTATAAAAATTCTACATAACATAATAGAGAAGTGATTCAAATCCTCTAAAAGGAGCTCCCACTAAAGGGGTTTAAAATGAATTCCATATGGTACAAATCATATAAAAAGAATTTCCAATAAAGAAGTACACATCACAAAATCCTCATAGATTGAAAAGACTCTTAAATCTCTAAAGATGATTTTATAACTAGAAGTTTTCCGTACTAATTCTAGAAAAGAACTAGAGCTTTGATATTTGAGTTTACCTTCATTAAAGCAAACTAAATTGATATGATTTAAAGAACAAAGTATAAATAAAAGGCTCCTATGATATCAACACAAGCCAATGTCTCCCTCTTTCTTCTTCTCCCTCACTTTTACTAAAAACTCCCAAACATCAAAATTCCTAACCCAGACAAGGAAAACTATAAGAAAATCAAGAATTAGGGATGAAAAATTACTGGTGGAAAATATACCATTGCAAATTACCAACAGAAAGTCCATTTCCATCAGTAAAATTGACGGAAAAATTTTCGTTTAGCAACGGTACTAATATTTGTCGCTAAATATAGAGGGAAATCATCCCGATAAATTTTGCGATGGACTTTAATGACAGTATAAGATTTCCATCGGTAAAGGATTTAGAGACAGTATAAGATATCTGTCAGTAAAAAAGTGGGAATTATTGGCAGAATAAAAATTTTTAAGTTTACCTACGAAAATTTTCGTCAATAAATTCTTTTTAAATTTAAACTCACCCAACATCTGCCCCCCACTTGCGTCTTCTTCTTCCTTCTGCCTGCGTCTCCTCTTCGGTTTTCTTCTCTCAGGTTTCTCTGTTGTGGACTCCTTTTTTGCTCATTGGCATTGTCTTCTCTGGCCATTGTCATCGTGTCCTTCGGTGGAGGTATTTTTGTAGCTACTATCATGTCTTTTTTTCGTATGTTGGATGAAAGTTAATTTAGTTATTTGATTACTTTAATTTATTTATGTATTTTGTGATTGGAAAATAACTTTAAGGTATAAATGTTAGTGATAGAAGGGATAAGACGTGATTTTCATTGTGATGTTGGAATGAATTTTTGATGCATGTAAGGTGTTTGATGAAATGTTTGTTCTTTGAAAAAATGTATTTGTGTGACTATTTGAAGGCCATGCATAGTTTATAGAAAGTTGACTCATTTTAATTGAAAGTTAAGTGACTATTGTCAAAGAAGAAAGCCAAGACGTAGGTGAGCTTTAAGAATTAAAAATGAAAACCTAGTGTAATGAATGCCTACCTAGTTTTTCATATATTTTAAGCCCACTATCAAGCCATATAGGAAAGGAAGTTAATTGATTATATAAACTGACTACATAAACATTCATATAATTAAAGCGGCATTGTGGCAATGATTGTACTTTAGTTTATCATATCTAATAATCATGTATGTAGTTATCAATAACCAATATGAGGTAAGGTAATGATTTTGCTAATGTAAACGATACTATACTGTTATGTACTTTAGCCTACTCCTTTTGTTTTAGACCCAACAACCCCTGGCCCAATCCTAGTTAATGACACCAGAAAACAAACACTTGAGTGAAAATGACGAAGAAAGAATGTCTGATAGCTAAGGGGTAAATTTATAAGGCGAATTTGGTATTACAATTTAGAGCAATAGAAAGAAGTATAGAATATTAGAGGTGGAAAGCTTAATTTCCAAGTCACGGGAAATTATCTATGAGAAAATAATCTTGTTGGAGAGTCTAGCATTCTAATTATAAGAGTCTTTATGTAGACTTTTTGAGTGACGAAAAGCATAGTTGATGTCCTTCATTATAGCACTCATTCATCTATCCTTCTCTTAATTAGTTAGAGGTCAAATTGCGTATTATTGAGTGTGGACTGTTATTATTTTTGTTCTATATCTGTAAGAATTGTAAACCTTTTAATTCAAAATTTGTACTTAAATATTATATTCAACAAATCGCTTTATTTCCTTTTCAGTATATTGTGTAAAATATTGAATTCAAATTCTTATATTTCTAGAAAATTCAATAAAAAATAAATTTCAGGTTGAAATATGTCTCCAAAGAGACAACGTGATATAATGTGACTCAAGTTCAGACAATGAATTAAAGGTACTTACTGTCAAGGTGAACCATCACACTTTGTAGCTGTAACTGAATCACCTCCTCCCCCTTTAACTACTATAGTTGTAGATGATGCATCACCTAATGTTCCTGATGCTACACCATTTACCACTCCTATATCATTTACTACCCTTATAGCGACATAGATATCAAGGGTAAATGATGCCAATATAAGAGACGATCGCCAGCCTAGAGCTAAGGGACCTGATGGAAGAACTTACATAATAATTGTCAATAATCTGTAAGTGAAATTACATGAAACACTATATGTTTATAATTAAGTTATAGGTTAAAACTTTTACAAATGGTATACAATTATTTGTTTTTATATTAGGTTGATTTCGTTTGGACCGTGCTCTAGAAACATGACATCTAAATTTACGGATAAGATTGATCTTGAGGGTTATGTATGAAAGAATATCTCTCAAGTCACAAAGGAAATTTACTTTGAGGAGTTTGGGGTACAATAAAAACATTATTTCCTTTTTTAATTGATTTGTATACAATAATTAGATAAATATTATTACATTATAAGTATTTATTGAATTTTTTCCTTTTATTTCAAAAAGATCTTTTTTAGGATTCTGAATTTGATGCAGTCATACATAAAATATGGGACAGATGAGCACATACAGATTATCGTGAGTTTATTGGTGCGATACACAAAGTTGATGTACGACTGCCTTATATTTCTGAGCAAATATGGAGTCGTTAGCAGCAGTATTGGACATCACCTGAGGCAATCTCCATTTCTGAGTGTAACTCTACCAACAAATGTGGAGGACCAGGGGAGAGAGCCTTCTCGTACATACAGGAGGATTTATTACCCATCACGAGCATACAAAGGGACTTGTAAGTATCTAAAATTTACACTTATATTCTAATTGTTCTACTTTGTTGTATTTCAATTTAAATTTATGTGTGAATTTTGGAATGAAAATATATGTATTATGGATAATGATAATGGTATAAATGTCTAGTGCCATATATGACTGTGTTGAGTTATTTTCTTTGTTTAACAGGAGGTAAATATCATAAAAATAGAGGAAACTTTGTCGAAATTTTTATAGATTCTTGTTCACTTATAACATTTTATTCTTTGCAAGAAAAGTCTATAGGTATGAGGCCTACACCCCGTAAGCTTTTTTTGCACACTTACACTAAGAAGAATAACGGTGTGACATTCGTCAACACCCGATATAGATAACTTAATGCACATGAAATTTATGCTTTAATATTAATTCCTAATAATTGTTACTTATTAATATAAACATTACCTCCTAACAGTACCAAATACAAAAAAGCATTCAGCGACAGTCTCAGCACGAACAAGCTGTAGATGAGAGTTAGACATATCTTGATGCAGTGGGAGGTAGGGACCGTTGTGGAAGGATATTCGGGTTAGGTTCATTTGCGAACACATGTTATTCGTAATCCTCCATGTCCAGTGTAGCAACATCTAGTAAATGGTCGATAACCAGTGAAGTCAATGAGCTTTGGACCATAGTGCAGACATTGATGGAGTACATAGCTCAGCTAAGACATGAGGTAGATGAGTTGAAGGGGAGGGGTAGCACCTCAGAGCATCCGCGATCACCAGGACATTATGATTGTTGTGGTCATTTGGTTTGAATTAGAAAGACTTATTATTGACAATTTAATTTTTTATTATCAATTAAGATAATTTTAACTTTATATCATCAATCAACTTTCTGTTTAAACAAATTAAATATATAAAC
>JAOQMP010000004.1:35579040-35592198 GCA_027563575.1 Erythroxylum pedicellare | reverse complement strand
CTGTAGGAGACCTTAAACTTTTTATAAAGCATCTATATCAGACTTCCCTATCATAGACTCAATATGAGATTGGTCTACACTGATAGGAATCTATCTCGAACTTTGACTCATCAACTTAGATCATTTATTGGGTCATTTTATTATCTTTATTCTGATTAAATTACATAACTTAATCGATAAGTTATTGAAAAATCAAAAAGTACAATTAAATATTGTCCAACTTTATGGAAAATGTCGAAAATATCTCATACCCTTAATATCTTGGAAAGCTTTGATACTATGTTAAAATTTTTCAAAAAATAGAACATCCCCTATAGATATTACATCCGCTTTTTAATTGCTGTCAACCATCAGTTTCTCCTTCTCTTTAGTAGGCTCTATCCTAGATATGAATTCCTGCATTATGGAAGCACTATAATTAGATGCTTCACTATCTAGTCACCAAGAATTTAATGCGACTATCGCAAAATTAGATTTATAAATTGATAAGCTATGAAGTTACCTGGTGGTCTCATTCTTTCCTTTCAGGCCTCATATTGCTGGCTTCTTTATGTCCGCGGGACCTTTCAGCACTAGATCGACCAACATCAGCATGTGGAGAAGATTTATTCTTTCTACCTTTGATCTTAGCGGGCTTCACCTTTACCTTCCCTTTAGTTGCTTCATGGGCTATAGGAGTAGCAATCTTAAGTTTCTCCTCCTCAACAATAAAATGGGCAATCAAAGCATTAAAGTCTCATTCATCATCCAACAAGTAATATGTCGTCACCAAATTACTAAACTCTGAAGGGAGTGCATTTAGAGTTTAGTGAATTACGAAGACAACAAGAAGAGGAATATTCAATATCTTCAATCTACTGTGAAGATGAATAATTTTTTATACGTACTTCATCACTCCCCGTTCTCCTATATACCTTATGGACAATAATTATTTCATCAAGGTACTCATCTCAACATTAGGTGAGACAATGTATCTCTGGGAGACATTGCCAAGAAACTCCTCTGCTATGTTTGTGTTCAGAAGTCCACTAAGCAGATGGTCAGGTATGGATCTCTTAATGGTCATCAAACATAATCTGTTAGACCAATCCCAGGTTACATAAATTGTTTTAAGAACTCTCGAGCTCATGGATGTAAGTAGAGATGGCCTATCCGTACGTATGGCCATATCAATTTTAGCTATCACCGTAACATTCAATACATCCTATATCCACTTCTTCGCATTGAAATTGTTCAGGGTTTCAATGGTGACTTTGATATTGTGAATAGAAAAGGTAACTGCAAAATGACAATTTACATATCAGTACAAATGTAGGATAACAATGATACTTAAAGCCATTAAATAGTAACTATATCGAGAATCCGATCACACATATTGTGAAACACCTTTGGGATAAATACATAATATATGCAATTAGTTCTCCACATAAAAGCGATCAAAATATAAACCATCAACTCTCATGATACTACCACCTTTGGGCGCATAGATCACATGAACAACAACTTTCCTCCATCTAATGCCTTTATGCACATCTCAAAATTTTATGTAAGGCCAACACCTTTGGGCAGAATAACCAAATATAAAATCAGAGACATCCCCCAACATGCAAGTAAAACAATTCAGAATACTGATTTGAAAGGCGACTTTGGTGACTACATTCTCATCAGCATCCAAAAAGTCCACAAGTACAAGGGATACATCTTTATCTCATCCTCACATTCTTTATGGGCATACCGTATGTGACAATGCAACCTCAATAAATGCAAAACTTCGAATGCACAGTTTTATTGTCACACACACGTGCTGAAGACATTCTCCAAAAACTTTATTTGAGACCTTCATAAAAGAAAAATTTCAGCAAAGTGACTATCGTGCGTCACCGGATACTGAACCGACCTCCTGAGACACGTCAACATCATGTATCTCCCTTATGACAAGTTCATTGCACAAAAATTCACTCAAAAAATGGCTTCAGAATGTCTCAATTTCTTTTCCGATTGATTATCATGTAATCCCGAACATTGAAAATGAGACCCGAGATACCAGAACCTCATGTATCTCCCTCATACGAAGTTCGAAGCATGAAAATTTACTCGAAATCGGATTCAGAATACCTTAATTCCTTTTTCTAGAGTTAAACTTCAATTTATTACTAATGTAATAAATCCAGAAAAATAGAAAAAATGTTACTTTATAAATTTTCCGGACCCGGAAACTGACCCAAAACACCTCGGGGTACCTTTACGGGAAATCTGAAATTTTGGGTTTTTTTTTTAAATCACCATAATGTTCCTACGGCTGACGTCATCGATGACGTCAGCGGGGTTTTTTTTTGAAATCACTGTAGTGTTAGTACAGCTGGTGTCATCGATGACATCAGCGCGCGTGCTGGAGGGCCTCACGTGCTCTACACGCGCGCGGCCAAATGCGCATCCTAGGTGTCTGGCGCGTGCCACGCACGCGCCTCCCACACGCAGACGTGCGGACACTGTGCATTGCACGCGCCGACACGTGTCCTTCATACGTGCTACCACATGTAAGACGTGTGGACGGTCCGGATGGGCACGTGCGTGGCACAGCGGGAGCCGTGAGTCGCGCACGACAAGCGTCGCTCGCCTGGATTGGCGTGTGCAATGCACGCACCGTCCGTATAGGTGCACTCACGCCTGTTACAGTGACGTCGGGCGTGTGCACTGCACGCGCTCGACTGTCTCCGGCGCTTCCAAATCCGAAGGGGATTTCCAAAGTTCCGGGAGTCCGTTTTTTGCCTCGTTCGGCCCGTTTTCAAGCCGTTTTTTGTAGCTAACCTTATATAGATCACTTTTACGCAATTATATACGTTAAAAAAACTGAAAAATGAATTAAAAACGAAGGAAAACCAAATGAGATAAAAAACCGAAAAACCTTCGTTTCCGGCAATCCGATCACGTAACTGCTCTGATACCATGTGTTAGTACGTAGTGGGAGCTTTATTACGTATCCCAGATCTACGTGAAAGGATTAAAAATGAAGGTAATGCAGAATACCTAGATTTCAATTCCATCTCTGATTAAGATGCCAATTCTGAGCTCCAAACGTCTCTAAATCTCCCAGAGCCTTTAGTGGAAAGTGTTCACCGACTCACGAGTTAGGCCTTTCTACAGTTTCCTTAAATCATGAGCTTCCCTAATAGGTCAGGAATCCTTATGTATGTGAATGATTTCTTTGAGTAACTGCAGGAGACCTTGACCTTTATATAGCTTCCATATCGGGCTTCCCCATCACAAGGCCGATGTGGACCCAGTCCACACTAATCGAGACTCATTTTTCATCCGAACTTTGACCCATTAATCTAGATCATTTATTGGGTCACTTTATTATCTTTATCTGGATCAAATGGCGCAACTTAATCGATAATCTATTTAAAAACCAAAATTGCAATTAATGTTAGTCCAACTTTTTGAGACATTATAACTGTTTTCTTAAATGATTTTCCTACTTAGATTCCCGGAAGCAGATCTATCAGGATGTACTCAGCAACTGATTACGACTTACGAATCTCTGAACCAACATTTGGTTGAGTGTAACACCCATATAGGTTGGCTATTGCATATATAATTTCATTAAAAAACTTGTTTAAGAAAATATGGTTTATTTGTGATGGTCTTTCTTGAAGGTGCACTCTTGGAGGTTAAAGATGAATCAACTTCCAGCTGTTAAAAGGCAAGACTTCCAGGATACTTGAAGACTTTCAGCAGTCTGCTTCAAACACTATTCATGCAAGCTCCAATAAGAAAGGAACTTTTGCAACTTCTGATCCTAGAGTTTGTAATCTGAATGTTTCTCCAAGATTGTAATGAAACCATCCCACAAGTTTGATGAATGTATGGTTATAGATGTGTTGTATTTGAGTAATTGTTTATCACACTCATTTCAAATCCGAAGGCTAACATGCTAATATCTGAATTTTTGTAAACTTCTATGTTTGAAGTTTCTACCTTAGCTACTCACTCTTCAAAATTAATTTGCTTATCAAAGATGAAAACAGTAGGAAAAAACATGAAAAAAATGAAACTGAACAGAACTTGTATTGATGAACTTTTGTATTGTTCTTACAAGCTTAAAGGAAAAATAAATATGAGCCTTTTTATATCAGCTCTAAACAATCTGATACAACTTCTAAGATGAATTGAAAAATAAAAACATAAACTGATGAGTAAAAAACTAGATCAGTACAACATTTCCTCATTTGGAAAAACACAAAAGTGAACAATTTGTCTTTAGCATAACAAAACCCGACATCTTCAATAGCTAATAACTTCAGAAAATAAAATCCTGACAACTACAAATCCTGTTGACACCAATGAGAAGATGAAGTGTATGTTGTTGGACTGGCCATCTGCGCTTTGTTTTAACTCTAATGACTTTTGATTGAACTGATTAATCATCCATAAACTTCCTTGCACTAATTAAACTCTGTTTCAGAAATTTCCAAGTTTTATGTTCTTCCTGCTTGTATTTTCCCTTTCTTGTCAAAAACAACCTGAATACTTTACAGATGCTTCAACTTCCTTAAGATTTCTTCACCTCCTTCTCTTTCTTAATCTTCAATCTTCTGAATTTTATTTCTTAGATGCATAGTCTTTTGAATTATCCCCAAGATCATCAGCTCGAGTTTTCTGAGAGGTCTTGGTGGCTTCAGCTTGATCTTCACTCTTCTTCTCTTCTTCATTTTAATTGCCAACGTAAGATCCTCAGCAAGTTTCAACACAGCTGGTTTCACAAAACAATTTATCTCAACAGCTCCTCCTTTGTTTTGTGGAACCTGCACACCTATCATATTTCTCAAGGATTTAAACCTCCATTTTGGTAAAGCCTTGGTGAACAAATCTGCAAGTTGGAAGCTTGATCTGTAGAAAGCCATCTTGATCTCCTTTTCTTCAATCAATTCCCCAACATAATGATACTTGACTTTCATATGCTTAGTTCTCATATGATCTGAAGGGTTCTTTGCCATTGCAATTACAGCACTAGAGTCACAATAAATCGTCACACACTTTTCCCTCAATTCATCAAAATCTGATAGGATTTTCTTCAACCATTGTGCTTGCTTGGCAACCATGTTCACTACCATATATTCAACCTCAGCTAATGATTGAGCAACACTTCTTCGCTTTTTGGAACTCCAAGCAAAAACCCCGATCCTAGGCTACAATAATATCCATTTCTGCTTTTACTTTCATTACTTCCAGCATAACTAGCATCAGTAAACATATATAACTCCACTTTTTCACTTCTTCCAAACCAGATTCCACAATCAATTGTATGTTTAACATATCTAATAATCCTCCTAACATAAACAAAATGTTGCCTCGAAGGTAATTGACTAAAACTAGCCATAATATTCACAACACATGCAATATTAGGCCTTGAAGCACTCATGTACATCAATGATCCAATCATACTCCTATAATAAGTAGCATCAAATTCCTCACCTGGTCTCGTAGGTTCCAGCTTCAATTGATGTTCCATAGGAGTCCTCATTCCACTGCCTTCTTTCAATCCAAACTTCTCAATCAATTCTTCAGCATACTTCCTCTGATGTATGAAGATTCCATTTCCACTTTGATCTATCTCTAAGCCCAGAAAGTAGCTCATTTCTCCCAAGTCTGTCATCTGAAACTCTGATGTCATTAACTCCTTAAACTCTTCTATCATCTTGTCTTGTGTTCCAATTATCAGCAAGTCATCAACATATAAGGAGCAAATTAATTTATCCTCACCTCTGATTTTTACATACAAGGTTGCTTCACTCTTGCTTCTTGAAAACCCATTTTGCATTAGATAGATATTGATCCTTGAATACCAAGCTCTTGGAGCTTGTTTCAGTCCATACAATGCCTTCACAAGCTTATACACTTTCTGTTCTTGTCCATTCACCACATAGCCTTCGGGTTGCTTTAAGTAGACTTCTTCATCTAGCATTCCATTTAAGAATGCACTCTTCACATCCATTTGGTGAACTCTCTATCCATTATTTGAAGCTAGAGCCAACAACAATTTGATTGTATCCAACCATGCTACTAGTGCATATGTCTCTGTATAATCCACTCCATACTCTTTTTTGTATCCCCTCATAACAAGTCTAGCTTTATATTTGTTGATTGTTCCATCAGGATTTAGTTTCCTTTTGTAAATCCACTTGGAATCAACCACCTTGGTTTCAGGACTTGGCAGATCCACAAGCACCCAAGTTCCATTCTCTTCAATATCTTTTATTTCTTCATCCATCGAGCTTTTCCATACTCCTTGTTTGATTGCTTGTTTGTATGTCATCAGTTCACATTCTGCAGGTAAAGCACACTCTATAATTGTCAAAGCTTCATCTGTCTCCTCTTCATCTGCTGCATTATACCTGAAATCAAACAAAGGGTTAGTTTCATTGTATATCGATGCTAGGTCTCTTGTCTTGTGAGCACTATCAGAGCTTAATGTTTCCATATCATTTTCAAATCTTGGAGAATGCTCCTCCTGAACTCCATCTTCACCATAATCATTGGAGCTTTGTAGATCCGACTGTGTTGTCTCCTCCTGAGATTCATCTCCTCCTAAATTGTTGTCATCATCTGCATCCTCAGCATTTATATCATTTAATGGCAATTCAATCTCTATTCTTCTAGAACTCCTATCAATTGGCTCTTCCCATTTTCATCCCTCATTTTCATCAAACTTCACATCTCTTGATACTAACATTTTCGTTGTTTCTGGACTATAAATTCTATAGCCCTTTGATTCAGCACTAGAGCCCATCATCACACCCTTCATTGCCATTTCATCTAGTTTTATCCTTCTTACTTCAGGAATGTGCATATATTCTACACATCTAAACTCCCTTAGATGACTCACCTTCGGTTTAACTCCAAACCATGCCAAATGGTGTTTTCTCCTTCGATGCTCATGTTTTCATTCGGTTTTGTAGATACACAGCAGTAAAGCAAGCCTCAGGCCAAAACCTTCCAAGTGCTTGCATTCCAACCATCATAGCCCTTGCCATTTCCATAATTTTTCTGTTTTTTCTCTCTGATAGTCCATTTTGCTGTGGTGTGTAAGCAACTGAATATTGATAATAGATCTCTTCCTTTTTAAGGTAATTCTTCAGCTCAATTAATACATACTCTCCTCCTCTATCACTTCTTATATACCTCACCTTTTTCCCACGTTGGCCTTCAGCTTCTGCCCTCCAAAACATGCCAAACACTTGATCTTTACTCTTCATGAAATAGATCCAAGTATATCTTGAAACATCATCAATGAATTCAATATAGTATCTACTCCCTCCAGCTGATGATATATTCATTAGTTCACAAACATCAGTGTGCACTAATTGTAACTTTTCTGTGGCCCTCCAATCACTTCTTGGGAAAGGTAAAACATGACTCTTTCCCTTTGCACATGGTTCACACACATTCTTCAGCTTGCTACTCAAATGAGGTAGTCTCATTACCAATTCCTTTTTCTTCATTTCAATGATATAGTCAAGGTTTGCATGACCATACCTTTTGTGCCATAATTATGTCATCTTAGTCACTGGAGTTGCTGCAAAAGCTCCATCAACATCTGTCATTCGTAGCTTAAAAACCCTGTTCACCATTGATACCTTATGAATTAGCTCTACTTGTGCATTGAAGATTCTGCATATGTTGTCTTCGAAATACACTTTGTAATTCTTCTATAAAAGCTGCCCTACACTAATCAAGTTTTGATCTAACTCAAGGATGTAATACACTTCTTCAAGTATGGTACTTCCAGCTTTGATGATCAACTACACATTTCCCTTCCAAGTGACTAGTATTATGTCACCATTGCCAATCTTAACCACAGTGTTCAAGTCAGAAGTTGTTTCAACAAAAGCCTCCTTCTTCTTTGTCATGTGGTTGGAACAACCACTATCTACCAACCAACCTCCTCCTTTTTCAACATTTTCCTTAGCTCCATAAAACTTAACAGTTGATGCATGGTTTTTAGATTTATGATAAGTCTCCAATACAAAGACACTTTCTTCAGTTATTGTCTTTTCAAATGGTGTTGTTGTTTGTGAAGTTCCTAATTGAATGTTAGAGTTAGGCTGTAGATTGAGCTGGGAGTTTAGACAAATTTCTGAAGTAGATTGAGTTGAAGTATGATTAACAGGACAAGTGTTTTGTGGCAATTAGTTTGGTTTTTGGGATTGCATAGGTTGGTAAAATGTCTGTTGTGAGTAATTTGGCTGTGAAGTATAGGAATGACTCATTTGTGGTCGAATAGGTTGATGATGAATCAGTTGTGGCTAGTGAGGATAACGCTGTGGAATTTGTGATTTTCCAGAGTTGGTAACATAGTTTGCTTGATACATTTGAGGTTCAGGAAGATTTTGATAAGGCTTAGTCTGAGTTGGTAATGGATTAGGTGAAGTGTTTTTTCTTAGGAAGGGATGCATTGGTGGGGGTTTTCCATAGATAGGGCTTTGGGGATTTTGTTGTTCTGACATCCACCTCTCATAGCATACTCTCTTAGAATGTCCCCTCTTCCTATAATGAATACAATCAGCATTTTCATTCCAAAAGTACTCTTCAGCTGCATGATTAGTTTTTCCACAAAATCTACAATTAGGAAACATGCCCCATATTGTTGCTCTTGTACTACCCTACATCTGATTGGCATTATTTCCAGAAATTTGGCTAGTGGTTTGAAAATTTGAGTAAGGTATTTGAGGAGAGTAATATGTTTGAGGACAAATTTGAGGCTGTAGGTATTGTATCTGGTTTTTGTAGGAGTGATGCTGTGGATAAGTTGATGTTTGGAACTGATTTTAGTTGTTTTGTGGGAGAGTTTGTATCAGATGGTGGGTCTGTGAATGCATCAAGCTTGGTTCAGAATGGTTTTGGTTCAGGTTTCTTGTTTGGGTTTGGAAAGGTGGATTTTTTGGAACTTTAAAATGTTCAGCTTTCAATGCATGTTCCTCATTTTCTCTTCTCACCCCATGTCTCTCTTCATGCATTTCCAAACCATTAAAAACTTGCTTCAAAGTGGCAGAATCAAGGTCATTACTAAACTGCTATTCAACAGGAGCAATGCTAGCTTCAAATCTTAAAGGCAATCAGCTTAAAAATTTGTCAACTAACCTCTCTAAACTTGTATTCTCACCAAATTCCTTCAGTTGTTGTACCAATCCCATAAATCTTGTTCTTGCAGTAGCTACATTTTCTTCATCCTTCATTGGGAAGTTTTCAAAACTTCTCATAACAACTTGTTTCTTCAGCCTTAATGATTGTACAAACCCCACTTGTTCTAACTTCAATATAACCCCTAGCTCCTTCGAGCTCTTGCATCCAGCATGTCTCAGCAATATGGATTCACTCACCACTGATCTCATAAAAATGAGTGCTTTGAAGTCTTTGTCTCTATCCTGTCTCAACCTTAACTCTTGTTGATCTGTTAAGTTTGCTATTCCCTCAAGTTCTGATATTCCTTCATTCACCACATCCCAGCATTCACATAACTTAAGACAATCTTCAACTCTAAGAGACCATGCTTTATAGTTCTCACCTGTTAGAACAGGGATATTTGCCTAAATACTTTGCAAACTCATCGCTGGAATACTTATGCCTGCCATGTTTTGATTCAGTCCAAGTTATGTGAACCGTGGAGCTCTGATACCACTCTTGAAGGTGCACTCTTGGAGGTTAAAGATGAATCAACTTCCAACTGTTAAAAGGTAAAACTTCCAGGATACTTGAAGACTTTCAACAGTCTGCTTCAAACACTGTTCATGCAAGATCCAACAAGAAAGGAACTTTTGCAACTTCTGATCCTTGAGTTTGTAATATGAATGTTTCTCCAAGATTGTAATGAAACCTTCCCACAAGTTTGATGACTATATGGCTATAGATGTGTTGTGTTTGAGTAATTGTTTGTCACACTCATTTCAAATCCGAAGGCTAACATGCTAACATCTGAATTTTTGTAAACTTCTATGTTTGGAATTTCTACCTTAGCTACTCACTCTTCAAAATTGATTTGCTTATAAAAGATGAAAACAGAAGGAAAAAAACATAAAAAAATGAAACTGAACAGAACTTATAACCTGTATTGATGAACTTTTGTATTATTCTTACAAGCTTAAAGGAAAAATGAATATGAGCCTTTTTATATCAGCTCTAAACAATCCGATACAACTTCTAAGATGAACTGAAAAATAAAAGCATAAACTGATGAGTAAAAAACTAGATCAGTACAACATTTCCTCATTTGGCAAAACACAAAAGTGAACAATTTGTCTTTAGCATAACAAAACCCGACATCTTCATCAGCTAATAACTTCAGAAAATAAAATACTGACATCTACAAATCCTGTTAACAGCAATGAGAAGATGAAGTGCATGTTATTGTACTGGCCATCCACGCTTTGTTTTAATTCTAATGACTTTTGATTGAACTGATTAATCATCCATAAACTTCCTTGCACTAATTAAACTCTGTTTCAGAAATTTCCATGTTTTCTGTTCTTCCTGCTTGTATTTTCCTTTTCTTGTCAAGAACAACCTGAATACTTCACAGATGCTTCAACTACTTCAGATTTCTTCACCTCCTTCTCCTTCTTAATCTTCAATCTTCTGAATTTTATTTCTTGGATGCATAGTCTTCTGAGTTATCCCCAAGATCATCAGCTCGAGTTTTCTGAGAAGTCTTGGTGGCTTCAGCTTGATCTTCACTCTTCTTCTCTTCTTCATTTTAATTGCCAACGCAAGATCCTCAACAAGTTTGAACACAGATAGTTTCACAAAACAATTTATCTCAACAGTCTTATGGATACTGAAACAAGCAAGAATGACGAGTTCTACTAACAGCTTATGATGTACTTCGGGCAAACCACCCAGTCGTATAGCACCATCACCCTTCTAACTAACCTACTTTTTGCCAATGATATTGATCGCCGACCACTGGATCTTTTCCAGTGTTCTTCTTCTGTTTCTGTTGCCACTACGGTTTGTTCGTAATAACATGATGCACTTTATAGATCACAGATCTCTACTACATAGCTGTTCATTCCTGTATACACATTTCATTTACAGGTTTCAATCAATAAGCTAAATTTAGTAGGAAAGAACGTGCTTATGTTCTTCTCAAGCACGGAGATATCAAAATTTGAGATCACAAACATCATTAGTGCTTACGAAAAGCACAAGGCTGCTTGCACAATTGTGTGGATCCCAATTGTAGAACAGTGGAAGGAATTTTCTGTTAGTAAGTTCAACAGCCTCCAAGCTTTGTGTTGGGAAAGGAGGTATCGGTCATGCCGCGGCAACAAGCCAGTACCAATAAGCCTTTCCCTGTGTGAACAACCACAACCCATCCAACAAAAAAAAAGCAGCCAACAAACTCACCAATGCACGAAATTAAGCAGCAAGAAATAAATAATACAGGCAATTTTTATGTGAAAAACCTCCCTCAATGTGAGAAAGGAAAAACCACGGGACTTAGCCCAGTAAAGAAAAACTCCACTATCATCAATCAAATTACAAAGTTTTTCACCTCTAGATATAACTAGAGTCACCACTCAACTCTTAAATACACCAATAATCATCAACAAGATGAAAAAGCAAAGAGTTAAGAACAATATCACCCTTAAAATCTCAGCAACTTTGACTGAATATCAGGGCATTTTGGAGACCTCCAAATCCAATCCCCACCGTTCAGAATGAAGAACAACAAGAGAGGAACCTCTGGTTAAAATTTCAGGTCGATCCGACAAGAAATCACCATGCGATTGAAGGTTGGAAGATTACTACGCAAAGCTGGAAGAAAACGAAAATTTTATTCTCTCTCTCTCTTCCCTCTCTTTTCTCTTCCGGCTGACCACTCTTCTCTACACTTCTTTAGGATTTAAAAACACCCTTTTATATTTTAGGCTTTGGGCTCCACTTAGGAGTGACCCAAAAACCCAACAAATCTCCCCCTCACGACTAAGTGGAGGATCTAGCCATACCGACTATCAAGCAACAAATCTCAAGCTTCTCCTTCGGCAATGCTTTAGTCATCATGTCAGCACCATTATCATCTGTATGAACCTTCTCTAGCTCTAGTAACTTGGAATTCACCACATCTCGTATCCAATGATACCTAACATCAATGTGTTTCAACCTTGTATGGAAACTAGCATTCTTGCCAAGATGAATGGCACTCTGATTGTCACAAAATAACACATACCGATCCTGCTTGAAACCAAGCTAAAAAAGAAAGGTTTTCATCCACAGCAACTCCTTGCAAGCCTCTGTTGCTGTAATAAACTCAGCCTTTGTGGTTGACAAAGCAACACACTTCTGCAACCTTGATTGCCATGTTATAGCTCCCCCTGCAAACTTGATTATGAAACCTGATGTAGACTTTCGAGAATCAACATCTCCTGCCATGTCCGCATCAGTAAAACCGACTAGCAAAGGCTTATCACCACCAAAACTAAGACTCAAGACAGTTGCACCTCTGAGATACCTTATAATCCACTTCATCGCATTCTAATGCTCTTTTCCTGGATTAGAGAGAAAATGACTCACTGTACCAACTGCATGAGCAATGTCTGGCCTGGTACACACCATGACATACATCAAACTGCCAACTGTTGAGGCATATGGAACTTTCTTCATCTCTTCCTTCTCTTTGTCTGTAGAAGGACACTGGTTAACACTCAACCTGAAATAAGGAGCAAGCGGGCTAGCAATAGGTTTAGCTCCAGTCATACTAAACCTTTGAAGTACCTTCTTTATATACTTCTTTTTCGACAAGTACAACTTCCTAGCATCTCTGCAACGAGTAATTCTCATGCCTAAAATTTGTTTGGCATGACCTAAGTTTTTTATAGCAAAAGACTTACTTAGCTTCTTCTTCAGCACATCAATCCTAGAAGCATTCCTGTCTACAATCAACATATCATCCACATAAAGTAACAATATGATAAAATCATTGTCAGAAAATCTGCATACAAACACACAGTGATCTCCAGAAGTCTTCTTGTAGCCTTGCTTCCCTATAACTGATTTAAACTTCTTATACCACTGCCTAGGAGCTTGCTTCAACCCATACAAGCTCTTCTTCAGTTTGCACACAAAGTCTTCTTTTCCTTTCACCTTGAAGCCCTCAGGTTG
>JAOQMP010000004.1:35555945-35576380 GCA_027563575.1 Erythroxylum pedicellare | reverse complement strand
TCCATATACATTGACATCAAACAATCCATTCCTTAAATTATAACAATAATTAACAATCTAAACTTATCAAACCCTTAACTAATTAATCCAACATGAAACTAGATTCATTTCAAGCCCCATTCAAGTCCAAATGTACCAAAGTATAATGTCTTATCCTCATATGGTTTAAATATCACACAAAGCATAAACTTTGTCACTTCAATGCTTGCCCAAGATCGTGGGAAGGAGCTAATGTAGCTCCTATGATCGTGGGACGAGTGAACCGAAGGTTCACCATCCTTTTCCTTCAATTTTTTTTCCAACTTTTAACATTTTCATCATAGTCCATTACTTATACCTCAATTATACCTTAATTATATGTCAATTAATCTTCAATTTCATATCCAATTGCAATTCAAACCATTCATTTGGTAGCTCACAATTTATGGTCTTTCATGCATCAAAATTAAAACAAAATTATCATTCATTATCATTCATATAGTCCTAATTGTTCCAAATTTATGAACACTTTACTTACATCTTTCTTTAGCATAAGTTCACCTTCATTATACTTCAAAATCTCAATCCAATTTATCCATACACACCCTATAGCCTACAATTTTATACATCAAGAACAAGACATAAAAGTATCCAAGTTCATCCATGATATTCCAACACACTTCATCATCAACAGCATATGCAATCCATCCCAATTCAATCATAATAATATTTTTATTATAACATGATTTAAAGATCAATACTTGACTTACTTGTTTTGCTCAAGTTCCACCTCAATTCATCAAGTCTAACTTAACTCTCCTTACATGCAAGATCTCTCAATTTCAAGATAGGAATTAGACAGAATTCATGAAAAGAATAAAAGCTATGAAGGAGAAGTAGGTTTCAGTGGTGAGAAGGAGGTAGAAGGAGAAGAAAAATAGTAGAAACAAAAGAAAAGATAACCATCCATAAGTACAGGTGTCGTGGGTCACAGGCATGTGGTAAGTATTAAGACACTTGTCATGACACTTTTCATGTAAAGAATCATGCTACATGCCTTCTTCTTTAACTACCAAATTTCACTCCATAACTAATCCATTTTTCCCATACTTCCTTAACCCATTTGCCACCCAATTATACCACCATTTATCACTCATTTGTGCAAGCCATTTAATGTCATATGTCATTACTTTATAAGTCTAGTCACCCTTAATTTCTATATATCAATTTGTTTTGCTATTTAACATTTTTCTTAAAATAGATGTACATATCACTTCATCAATCTCCTAATTGTAACAATTAATTACAATTTTATAATTGTAATCCATCGATTCTTGTCATTGGTAAACCTAAGTATAAGACATTGGAAATACACTTTCGTATCATATTCATTTTGTTTTATACCCTAGAATATGTCAATTAAGTGCATATACTATCCTTGCATTATTTTCTAAATCATAATTCATGTGTGTAAGCTAATATGATGCATGTGAAATCAATCATAAAATCATGTCATAAATGTACTAAATTCATTCTATGTAAGGCCACTCATGTGACTCAATAGTCTAAAACTTTATATCCTTCAACATTTTAAAAGATAGGATACTACACCTTGACTTGACCACTCGTTTGAGGGTGATAAGCCGTTAAGACTTGATGCATCACTTGATATTTCTTCAAGAGGGCCTTGATCCTCCAGTTGCAAAAGTGAGTCCCCTTGTCGCTAATGGTGGCTCGTGGGACTCCAAACTTGGAGAAAATGTTAGATTTCAAGAAATCTACAACCACTTGAGAATTATCAGTTTGGGTGGCTTTTGCTTCCACCCATTTCAACACGTAATCAACTATAAGCAGAATATATTGAAATTCCAAACGAGGAATGAAAGGAACCTATGAAGTCCATGTACTAAACATAAAAAATCTCACAAATTAATATGGGGGTTTAACACATTTCCCCATGGGAGTCTAACATACCTATGCGCTGACAGTTGTCACAAGTCCTATATAAATCATATTCATCTCAAAATAGAGATGGCCAATAAAACCCACACTATAGGACCTTGTGAGTTTTCCTTTTTAGGCTCAGATGACCTCCACATACGTAAGAGTGACAAAATGTCAAAATGTAAAGAAATTCACTGTCAGGTAGGCACCGTTGGATGATTTGATCCGAACAACATCGCCACAGGTAAGGATCATCGTATAAATAAAACTTTTCTTGGCTCTTCATCCTTTCCTTTTGTACCTTGGTGAAATCTATAGGAAATTTGTGAGAAACTATGAAATTCATTATATTAGCATACTAGGGAGTTGTCAACTGTACTGTATGTAACTACTCTTATGGAAAATCATCATTGATGGGGCCCGTGTTAGCACCATGATCTACTAAACGACTCAAATCATCTACTACTTTATTTTTTAAGCCTCTCTTATCCTTCATCTCCACATCGAACTCCTAAAGTAGGAGTATCCAACAGATGAGCCTTGTCTTTGCCTCCTTCGCCAGTAGGTACTTCAAAGTTATATGATCATGATAAACAGTAATCTTAGTACCTAATAAGTAAGACCTAAACTTATGCAAAGCAAAAACTACTGCAATAAGCTCTTTTTCTGCAGTGGTATAATTTGCTTGGGCGTCATTTAAGGTCTTCAAGGCATAATAAATAGCATGAGGGATACACCCCACTTTTTGACCCAAAGCTGCTCCAATGGCATGGCTGGAGGCATCACACAAAAGCTCAAATGGCAAACTCCAATTAGGAGGTTGTAAGACCCATACAGTAACCAACTTCTCCTTTAAAGTATCAAACGCCTTCTTGCACTGCTCATCAAAAACATACTCTTTGTCCTTCTGAAGTAACATATATAATGGTTGTGCAACCTTGGGAAAGTTTTAAATGAACTTGTGATAAAACCCTATATGGATAAGAAAAGATTGAACTTCCCGCATAGAAGCGGGGTAAGGCAAAGAAGAAACAATGTCAATGTTGGCTCTATCAACCTCAATACCCTTAGCAGAAACCATGTGTCCTAAAACTATCCTTTTTTAAACCATAAAATGACACTTTTCATAATTAAAAACTTGCTCAATTTCAAGACATTGTTAATGTACCAAAATGAGGTGATCTAGGTATTGTTCCAATGAATCCCCATGTACGGTAACGTCATCCACGAAAACTTCAATGATTTTCTCAAGATACTAAAAAAAGATACTTACCATGCACCTTTGAAAGGTAGAGGGGGTGTTGCACAATACAAAAGGCATCCTTCACGGAGGTGCCATATGGGCATGTGAAAGTCATCTTCTGTTGGTCCTTCGAAGCAATAGCAACCTAAATGTAACTTGAATAACTATCAAGAAAGCAATAGTAAGCATGACCAGTAAGACATTCTAACATCTGATCAATAAAGGGTAAAAGGAAAGTGATCATTTCTACTCATCGAGTTGAGTTTGCGATAATCTACACAAACTCGCTATCTATTCTACAGCTGAGTTCCAATCATCTCTCCTTTCTCATTCTCCACAACTATAATGCCTAACTTATTAGGAACCATCTGCAAAGGACTTATCCACTTACTGTTAGAGATGGGGTATATGACTCCCACATCCAGCAACTTCATCACTTCCTTTTTCACCATCTCCATTATTAGTGGGTTGAGACGTCTTTGCACTTGACAGAGTGGGGTAACTCCTTCCTCAAGAAAAATCCTTTGTGAGTTCCAATCATCTCTCCTTTCTCATTCTCCACAACTATAATGCCTAACTTATTAGGAACCGTCTGCAAAGGACTTATCCACTTACTGTTAGAGATGGGGTATATGACTCCCACATCTAGCAACTTCATCACTTCCTTTTTCACCACCTCCATTATTAGTGGGTTGAGACGTCTTTGCACTTGACAGACTGGGGTAACTCCTTCCTCAAGAAAAATCCTTTGCATGTATAAAGAAGGACCAATACCTTTAATATCTACAACCGTCCATCCCAATGTTTTCTTATACTCTCTCAACACACTAACTAGCTTTTCTTTTTGCACCTTTGTAAGATCACTACCTATGATAACTGGAAGTGTTTTGTTAGTGCCCAGATAAGCGTACTTGACGTCAGTTGGTAAGAGATTTAACTCCACTTTTCGTGCCTTCATAATAGAAGGTAGCGATTGATTAGTACTAACATACAATTTTAAAAAGTAAGGGACATACTTGCAAAAAGGATTTGTCTCAAGTGCCCAAATTGCTTCCTTTAGGTCCTCTCCTAACTTGAACTTGCTTTACTAATATCCAAACATCTTTTGCTCCAGAGGGGTAGTCAAAGCTACCTCTAAAGGGTCACCTGTAGAAAGAAAAGACCACTTCTCTACCAAAGAGCCAAGAATATCTACCTTGGCGATCGACTCATAATCTGATGGATAACGCATGGCATCAAAGACATTGAAATGAATGCCCTCACCATCGAACTCCATAGTCAACACCCCACTGTGTACATCAGTTTTTGTCCAAGATATCTTCAAAAGTGACCTTCCTAACAAAATTTTTGAATGGCTCAAAGAGCCCTCATCTTACATTTGTAGGGAAAATAATCTCGTTAACCTGTACCAAAACATTGTCGATAACCCCCAAGGTATGTGTTAGATCTTTCAACTAATTAAATGATAATATGGGTATCCTTTAATGAACTAAGATTAAGAGCTTTAAAAATATAAAAAGGCATAAATTTTATCAAAGCTTTTAAATCTAACATACATCTCTCATACCTCATGTTGTCGATCATACAAAGAATGGTAAAAATACTGGATCCTTGCACTTGGGGGTAGCTTCCTTTGTAAGACTGCTGACACATTACCCCCTACATTGATCTTCTCATCTCCTCTCAGCTTCAGCTTGTTGGTGCACAACTCCCTTAAAAATTTAGCATATCGCGAAACTTGCTTAATTGCTTCCAAAAGAGGGACATTCACTTCCAACTTACAAAGGACCTCCAATATTTCCTTTTCCATCTCATGTTGTTTATTCTTTGCTAACATACTTAGAAATGGAATATAAGGTAAATCATTGACAATAAGGTGTGAAGTACTTACATGAGGATGGTGATCATCCTCCTTCTTTGTTAGATTAGTTTCTTCCTCTTCTTCTTTCTCTTTCCCCTTTTTTGGTCCTTCTACCTCCTTGTCGTTTCTTAAGGTAATGTTGCAAGCATTTTCTCTCGGGTTCCTTTCAGGTTGACTAGGCAACCTTGTGGAACTTTAGGCTTGTAGCTTCCCCATGGAATCCACTAACTAATTGACTTGATTTTCCAAATTCTTCAAATCACTCATTGCTTCCAGTTGAAATTGAAAAGTGTTAAATGCTAAGCTCTTAACAATTTCTTCTAAAGACATACCTCCAGCTTATTGTTGTGGTGGTGGTTGTGGAGGCGGTGGCCTTAGCTGATACTGTGGTTAATTCTATTAGAAACCTAGTGGTGTATGAAATCCTTGATGCTACTACTACTGATAATTGCATTGGTATGCATTAAAACTGCCCCTTTGCTATAATTTCTCATACCTAAAGTTGGGATGATACTTCCACCCTGGATTGTAGGTGGGGGAAAAAGGGTCATACCTCCTCTACTATCCTTGGAACCTCCCAACTATGTTGACATGCTATTCATCCCACAAGAAAGGGTATGCATCTGTAGGATGGTCAGCTAATGTACAAATACCATATACCTTGGTGGGCCCTTTTCTTATCACTGCTTCAAATTTGTAGCTTGCTGCTCCAACTTGGAAATGGAGACCTCTTTCACTTGGTTTGTCAAGGAGGAAGCATTACTAGGATGATTAGCCCAGTACTAGGAGTTCGCTGCCATTTTTGTTATCAAGATCCTAACATCCTCTAATGGCCTGTTCACCGATGGTCCACCATTTGTAGTGTCTATCATATTCCTATCTAAAGGAAGCAACCCTTTTATATAAATATTGAATTAATAACTTGTCACTTATCTAATGGTTTGGATAGTTACTACAGAGCTTCCTAATCTTAATGGCTCTTGAGGCAGGGAAGTATTTCTCTAGAAATGCCTGCTGCATTTGCTCTCATATGTTGACCGAGTTGACGAGCAAGTCATATAACCACTCTTTGGTTGCATATGCTAAAGAAAAGGGAAATGCCTTTAGCTCGAGTTTCTCCATTGAGACTCCCACCGGTTTTATACTTGAGCATAAGATGTGGAACTCTTTCAAGAACTTATTGGGATCGGTAATGTAGCATGATTCTAGTGAGCTAGTGTCATGAAAAACATTTAAAAGTAGGCAATACACGAATCAATCCAGGTTTAATTTCAACTTCTAGCTCATTATCCAGATAATTGATTAGGGTTAAAAGAAGGAGTTGCAAGCTCCTTTAAAGTAAGTTGATGAGGTTTCATAATCTCCTCTGTTTCATCTGAACTCACATCGACTTCTTCAAAGGATAAGGAACGACCACTATTGGGAAGATTTGCATGGATTCCTCACTCTTTCTGATGAAATTTGGTGCGACCTGCAATAGGAGAAAAAGAGAAATGGTTAAGTGAAGAAAGTAATGAACTTATGTTTTCTTTAGCAAATTACCCATACAAATATGTTTTGAGGAACTGTGGGACATGCAAACCGATGAAAGAATGAAAAAGATCGGCAAACCAAAAATAAAAACAACACAAGAAACAATAATTATCATACGCCAGCTCCCCAATAATCGTGCCAAAAATTTGATAGCCTGTCACTAACTACCAAATAATAAATTCCTAACTACCAAACTATGCAATAAATGGTGAGCTAGGGTGAAACCGCAAAAATCTAGAATGTAAATGCTATTTCAAATATTGTAATAAAGGAAAACAAAACACCCTAAAATGACGAAGACGAGAGATCTAATATGTAATGAACGTAACCAAAAAGATAAGCATAAAGCAATTTTAGAAAAGTTTAATAACAATGGTAAGGAAGTGGGCTAGAGATATCTTTGGGATTTCAGAATGTTCATTGATTCTTGAAACCAAATAAAAGGTACTCTCATTATGGTGTTAGCCTATGGACTCGATTAAGCTCTCAAGCCTTTAATTTTTTTAAAATAGGCAAAACTAATAAGCTCTAGAAATGCGCTCAATCTCCACTATAACTTAGAAGAGGTTCTTTAAGTTCAATAGCAAAGATGCATTAGGTACTAAGAAACAATTAACTTGGGCACCTACTCATAAGATCGGAATAAGTAATCTAAAGGTATAGGATCCTAGATTAGTTGATTAAGTATCCTAACAAATTCAGCTAACCTATTACTAGTTTTGGGAATCACTATGGACTATTACATATCGCAAGCTTAGCCTTAGCTTTTTGATTAGAAAGTTACCTAAAGGGTGATCAAACCTATATGTAATTCCTAATTTATGACATTTATCCTAAATCCCTAACCAACTTAGATCTATAAGTACCAATTCAAGATAAATTCAACTTCATTCTCACAATTTCCATCCTTTCATCCTTATAATATCTCAAAACCCCTAAGTAGTCTAGCCACGCATGTTCATATCAAGCCAAATATAAATTAAATAAACAAAACTCATACTTACTCAAATAAAGCCAAGGCTGGAAATTATAAACGAAGTAGTAAAAACAAACTTAAACACTAACTTACTAGAAATAAAAACTCTTTAGGCTAACAAATGACTAATCATAACCCAAATTACAAAATCCGAACTAATTGCTTTAAAATGAAAATTCCAACACACATCACTTACACATAAACCTAAATTAATTTATCCTAAACCCAAGAACATACGTAGATCCTAACTATTGAGCACCAATTAATCAAAAGCATCATAATTAAACAAAAACCCATAATATAAACCATTAAACATTCAAATACCTAATGAATTCAGATTTGTAAAAACACATAAATAAACTCAAACAACCAAGATTAAAACTTGAAAATTGCAAGAATAAACTTCCATTGATATATCACAAAGGTTCATTAGAAAAATTCATGAGTTTCCACTATAAAATCCATCACACATTCATTTTAAATATTCTAGCACATGTAAAAACATGATTAACACTAAGAAAGCTCTAAACTAATGGAATTGATAGACTAAGACATATGAAGATAAAGCATTGAAAATAAATAAACTAGCTAAGCATAAAGAAAATAACAAAAACTTCTCTGCTCATTCCTTCTATCTTCTTCTTCACTCTTCTTGAAGTTTCCAAAAGTGGCAGATTGTGTAGCCTCCCTTTTAGGTCATCCTCTCTTTCTTAACGTAGTATGGTCTATTTAGGGTAAAACCTCATATTTTCTTGTGCCTTAAAAGTCTAAAAAGCCCCTCAAAAACTTAAGTTTGGAAGGCCATCTGTGTCTGTCTGTACCCAGGCCACGATCATGGCCTTTAGTTCACAATCGTGGCCAGTTTATCTACTCTCTGTCATGATCGTGGCTAACTCCCCACAATTTTCACCCTATGCTCAAGCTTCTATCACAATCGTGGCTGACTCCCTAAAATCGTGGCCTCTTGATCAAGCTTCTGTGATGATCATGGCATATTTTCCACGATCATGGCCTTGGGTTGTTTCTCGAGTCTTCTCCGATTCTCCTCTGAATGCCCTTAATGGTATCCCCTCTATAAATGGCTCTCTAACTTTGTTAAACTTCTTCCTTTTAGCATATATTTGTGTCTATTCCTTTAATCTATATGTAAACACAAGATGAACACAAATTGAGTATTTAAATACAACAATAGGATTAAAAAGACACTGAAATGCATAAGAAAATGTTAAATCCTATCAGCAATCTTATAGACTAAAATATGGAGATAATTAACTAAACGTGTGGATGCATATTAGAGAAAATTTTATTAAACCGACCCCAAATGAGAAATCTATTTTGTAACATCCCATTACCTGTAGGGAGGCCAGAATAGTAAAAATGAGTGATTAATGAGAGATAAGAAATGCATTTGCATGCTCATGCATAATATGACATACACATACACATGAATTGTGAAGTTGTTGCACATGAAAATAATTGTACATGCATTCATGATTAATTCAAGGTATAATTCGATTGATTTACGTATTTTTTTGAATTATGAATGTTTTTATATTGGAAATTTTATAGGTTAGTGAAATGATAATATTTTTTGAATTTTGGTGATTTTAGGATTTATTTTCAAAAATTATAGAGAATTATGGATGTATTATGAAAAATAGGAAAAAAAAAGAAATCAAAAGAAGATTGGAGATAGTTGTATTGTAAAGATGAGAGTTAAATGGAGTTAGTTTCAAAAGAAACTAAGTTAGAGCTTAAGCATTAAGAAAGTGAGAAGTGTCACTAATTTAGAAAGTTGTTTTATAATTTGTTAGAAGTAAGTGGTGTTGTCTAAGAGTGGGGATTGATGTCTAAAAGTTAAAAAGGGTTGAGTAAAATCTCTAAGTTATCTTTTTCGAAGCAACCTTCTTCAAATTTCCTCTTAATACACTGAATTTTTAATCAAATACCTTCTGAGGGATTTCTTTGCTTTTCCTCATCCCACACCTCTACCACATTGCTACTTGTCTGTTCTGCATAAGAAAGACTGAAACTGGACAAATTTTCAAGGGAATACGTGACTTTTTTCATGGAGTTAGGGCTTGAAGATAGTTGAAGATTTTGGAGTTTTTAAAAAGTATTGAATAAATCCTTTAGAGTTATAGATTTATGAAATAAATTTGATGAATTACTGTCATCTGCATGAACATGGAATTTTCATGTATATACATGGCTACCGTGAAAATGGGATGAAAAATATGGATATAGTGTTATTTAGTACTCGATGGATTATTAGTGATCAGGTGACGTAGAATGATTTTTGGAGTTTGAAATAGAAATGAAATGTGGTGTATGAGACTAATATAGAAAATTGTAGTATGAAAAAGGTGATATGTTGTCATGCTTTGTTTTTCACTGTGCATGTTTGTATATATATGCATGTGTATACGTGAGTGGATGAGTTCCTTAGAGATGATCAAAAAAGTGTGTTTGAGATGAAGGGTAGTTGTAAAATGATGGTTTGAGGTGAGAATGAGTGTATAAATGATAGTTAGAGGAAAATATTTAAGAAGATGCAGAGAATGAAAACATAGGAAAATGTACAGAATGGTGAAATGCAGAGTTGAATATCTGATGTTTGACTTTTTGATGATTTTGAAGATTTTGACTAAAATTGCATATTTAGGGGTAGAGTTAATTTGTGGTGAATGAGTGGAATGAAATGACTAGAATAAAAATAGAAGTGTTGGATTTGAAAAATGGAAATCATCTGGAAATTTTCTAGGAATGAATCGTAACAGAAATTTTCTGGAAATTTGGGGAGTTTAAGAAAATGTCGCTATCGTGCATTTACACGATAGCAACTTTGAAGGTTTTAGTGGGGGATGAACATCCGACAATTTTTTTGACAATATCTTTTTCGTCTGACCTCAAAATGACTTGATTCTTAAACCAATAGATTCCTAACACATTTTTCTACCTCTCAATAGAAATTGATAGGATTTCTAATTGAATTGAAAAAGATTGATCGAATCAAAGTGTGGAATCTGTTGGAAAAGTGAAATAGGAGTTTCTTACTGAACACCCTTTAGTATTTTAATTATATCTAAACCTATAGGATTCCAAATGAGATAATTTTTAATTTGGAGTAAACTAGAGATATAGGCCTAGAAATTTCTCAAGAATTCGAATTATAATTCAATCTATAAGATATTGAATTTTTGGATGGAAGTTGTGCACAGTATACTATTTTTTAATGTGAACAACCCGATAACATTTGAGGTCTTCCAAATTACTAAACCAAATTGAGTGATTTTTGTATCAATGAAAAGATAAGACATAGAGGAGCACTTTTATAGAATAGAGTATGACCAAATTACATCATTTTCACTTTCTGATTGAATGTGAACAGTAGACCCGAAAGTGTGACTTGGAAAAATCTGAAGTGATTCAATGAGAAAGGAATAGAGATATTAATGATTTTAGTGAGGCATAAACCTAAGTATAAATTATGCTTAGATGAGTTTTGATATGAGATTGATTTTGTGATAAAAAATTGATTGATAAATACAGAATTATCATGAACATGCATTGTATATAATTCATTTCATACATGTGCATTATTGAATACTTATAATAGCACAAATTGGGATATTGTGTATATTATTTATTATAGAGGAGCAACTGGAACGTCAACTTCTAGACATTTCCTAATCTTCCAGGCATTAGATTTGGGAGCAACTTGTGAGTAACCTAGATGGTCTTACTTAATTACTTGTTTGCTTACTTTATGTTTGGATGATAATTGAATGCGTTTAAATTGTGGATTCTGGACAGAAGTTCCGATGAATGTGACTGTGGATTGAGATATTGAAGTGCTACTTGAATATGAATGTAAATACGTAAGTGCTTATAATGTGAGTGATTGTGGTACATACATTCCATACATAAATGTGTGATTAGATAATGGCAGTTGTGACCAAAGTAGCCACCATCAGAGCTTAAAGCTCAATGAATGAAAATGAGCCTCGAGCTCAAAATTGATTAAGAGCCTAAGACTCACTATGTAAAATAAGCCATGTATCCCCCAAGCGGATAAAGGATAGTTATTAATGAGCCTAGTATCCAAAATGGATATAGGACAGTTCAGGCATTTAATCACAACAACGTAATAATTGGAAAGTGTCTCATGAGCATCCCATATGCATATTGTTAAGTATATTTGTTGAAATGAAATGCCTATGCTTAAATGGATATGTGAAATTTATGTAAAGTGCAGTATGTGATTATATGTAATGTGAATAGTTGTGATGTATGAATTGAGTGAACCATCGATGATGGTTACCTCATTGACTTCGCAAAACTCACCAAAATTACAACGTTGTCTTTTCAGGATTGAGAGACGACTCTAGCTACTGAGAGGCTTTACCACCCGTGTAGATTGTGATTAGCAAGAGAAGTCATGGCTCAAAGGTCGGTCAGTTGGGATTTTTGGACATATTAGTTAGATTGTGTGTACTTTCCTCTTTCATGTAGTACTTTTGTATTAGGTTTTGATGATGTATATATAGAAAATGTTGAAAGACACAATGTAGACATTTGGGTTTTAAGAAATGAAACGAGGAAAATTTTGTTTTTAAAATATTGTTAATTTTCTATTGATGCTTAATAAGTGAATTATGATACCATGCCATGTGTAGTGAGTGTAGTGATCGAATGTAGCACGCCTTTATCGTAGGATACGTACCGGAATGACCTCCAAGCGTCCCGAGGTGTACCCTACGATAAGGGGGTGCCACAATCAGAATAGAAGAAGCCTGCTAACAAAATGCAAAGACAAGTAGCAGAGAATATTCATGCAGAAATAATGTTAATGGACATTTTATATTGATTTTATATACATAATTTGCTAAACTCTTATCCATTTAATGTTTAAATTTCACTAATTAAGAGTTATTTGTTTTAATTCTAGGCATATATTAGATTTGGGACCTTTAAAAGCCAAAAGCAAGAAAAGCTATCAAAGGAAGCAAGGATAAAAAATGTTAACATTTTAGCCACCAAAAAATGTTAACTTTTTGGCCAAGACAAGAAAAGGAGAGGGGTTTTTGCCTGAAAAGAATAGAGTGGTGCGTGAATAAGTTGTTGAACCACAAACCTTATTTGTCATATCAAGACATAGGATCGAAAGGGAGGCAGTTGGTGGTAGCACAGAGAGAGGGACGAAGAGCATGAGTCTGCGTGACTAAGGGTGGACCAAAAACCCTTACAAAAACATTCAATACATAGAGACAAAAGGTAGCTGGCGGCGGAGAGAGTTGGAGCAAAAACGTGATTTGTGAAGTTAGGCGTGAATGAGAGAGCTGGTGGACATTAAATACAAAGAAAACAAAAGAATAAGGAGGCTGAAGGCAGAGAAAAGAAAAGGAAGACTGGAGTGTGCATGAAAAGGTGGACCAAAAACCTTCATTAAATTGATTCAATAGATAGAAACAAGAGGCGTAGCTGGCGGCATCAAAAGAGAGGAACGAAGATAGCTGGTGGCATTGAGAGAGGAGCAAACTGTAACTTTGTTTATTTGTTAAAGGAGGATAGTTGGATGAACATTGAAGACGTAGAAAGAAGAGAAGCAGCTGGCGGCAGAGAGAGGCACAAGGAGCATGAGTTTGTGTGAAAATAGGTGAAGCTGGCAGGAGAGAAAAGACTGAAGACAGTAAGCTGAACGTTGGCTAGACATTTTTCAATCTCAGTAGCCACGGTTTTGCTGGGATTTACTTTGTTTTTATTCCTTATTTATTTTAATTTTGTGGATTTAATCAATGCAAATATATATTATGACCATGATTTGTGTTACATTGATGAATATGTGTAAGTAAGTTTTTTTTTTGTTAAGGTTAAGATTGATATTGGATTAGGACAATTTGGTGGTATTGGTTTTGCTTGACTGAATACATATTTAGTCATAATTTAGCTTGATCACCTAGATTAAGGCCTAGATAATTGAATGTCATAACCAATGGGATTTAATTTTTCAGAAAATTAATCAAGCAACATACTTGAGACTAAAGTCTAGACCAACCATAGGATCTTATATAAGGATACCTAAGATTAATGAACTTAATTTTAGGCTTCTCGTATTGAATGCCTTTTATTCCAAATTACCTATGAACTAGTAGGTACCACGGATTTAGAAGAGAAGGGAATTCCTATGAACATTGGGTTCGACTTGCTTAAGTGAAGTAAATCCTAAATCAATCCACCATTGCAAGCTTTAGTATCCAATCCAATTGAAATATGATACCTTAGCTAATTTATGTCATTTGATTAAGTCTAGTCGTTTTTAATTCATACTTTGCATCTTGCATATTCCTTGATTCACTTAGTTTATTTTTTTAAGATCAGTCAATTCTTGATCGTCTGAGTAATTTTTCATCGTTTAATTTAATTGTCTTACATGTTGGAATCCTTTGAGTATGATATCCGGTTCTTACCGTTTTATGTTACTTGTCGACGGAGTACGCTTGCCTCTAGTTGGTCTAGATAGAATTTAATTTATATTTCTTTGTTTAGACCGTAACAAGTTTTTTGCGCCGTTGTTGGGGAATTTCTTTATTGTGAGTCATTAGGTTAGACGGTATTAATTATCTCAAATTTAATTCTTGCTTCATTGTTTATTTGCATATTTTAGTTGTTTCCTTGACTGCTTTACTTCAGTGTGTTTTATTTTCCTTTCATAGCTCTATTATTATTTGCTTTTTATTTGTTCCATTTTTTTTATGCTCACTCGAGGTCAAAAGCCTGAGAATTTACTACTAGACACTGAGATTGAACAAACTGCTAGTAGGTTGCGCAAGGAAACCAGATTAGCTCTGAATAGTAATACAAAAGAAAGTATTATAGAAGAGCAGTTTGTAGAGATGAAACAACATGAGGAGGGGTTGATGCCACATCCTGAAGAGAGAAGGGAGTTGACTATGAGGCACAACAATAGACCCATGCCTCCCATTATAAGGCCAACGATCACAGTTGCAAGTTTTGAGATTCCTCAGAGCATTACATCCATAGTGAGAGCATCTCAATTTGGAGGATTGCCTTTGGAGGATTCGAACACCCATTTGGAGATCTTTCTGGATATTTGTGATTTGTTCAAGCAAAATGGAGTGTTGGAAGATGCGGTGAGATTAAGGTTATTCCCATTTTCTTTGAGGGATAAGGCCAGAGCATGATTGACCAGTTTGTAGTCAAGATCAATTACTACATAAGATGAGATGATGAGATTATTTCTGGCTAAATTTTTCCCTCCTGCCAAGGTTACAAAGATGAAGAATGAGATCACTTCCTTTACCCAATATGAAAATGAAAGTTTATATGAAGCATAGGAGTGATTTCGAGATATATTGACACAGTGTCCTAGTTATGGGTTCTCCACATGGCAGCAGGTCAATACTTTTTATACAGGAATGACCCCATCGACCAGGAGTACCATAGATGCTGTAGCAGGAGGTAGTTTAATGAGAAAGATACCAGATCAGGCCTACAAGTTGATTGATGAGATGACCACTAGCAGCTTTCAGTATCATACAGAAAGGCATCCTAGAAGACCTACAAGAGCTCGTGTAGTAGAAAATATAGTGGCTTTATTAGCTCAGATGGATGTTTTGACGAAGAAGTTGGATAATCTGATGCACAGTGTGAGAGGAGGAGCTAGTTCTTCATTGAGGAGTTGTGCTATATGCGAGCATTGTGGTGGAGATTCTCATGCATCTTCTAAGTGTCAGATTATGAATCCTTTTGCTCAAGAGACAAAAAAGGCTTGTTATGTAAGCAATTATAATAGACAGAGAGGGGATCCATATTCTAACACCTATAACCCAGGGTGGAGGAATCATCCAAGGTTCTCTTGGCATAACAATGAGATGACACAACCACAGTCATCCAACATTCAGAGAGAGCCACCTCAAGGTTTCAAGACTCCTAATCTTGCGCCACTAGAGAAATCTAATCTCGAAGAGCTACTCTTGAAGTACATTTCCACCACTAAGGTTAGGTTCAGAATCAAGAATCTTCTATCAGAAATTTGGAGAATCAAATGAGCCAGATTGCAAGTTTGTTAAAGGAAAGACCCTCGGGTTCATTGCCTAACACTATTTAGACTAACCTGAGAGAACATACAAAGGCAAGCTTATTGAGGAGTGGCACAGACAGCTTAAGGAAGTTAAGGAGAAGCAAAATGATACAGAAATAGAAAAGAGTGAAGAAGAAGAGAGTCGAGAGAGTAACAAGGAGGCCAAGGAAGCACCAGCTGCAAAGGATGATCATCCAAGGTTATTTGCTGACCCCATCACACATCATGTAAGACATCAGATTCCTTATCCTCAAAGGTTGAAAGGTACACAATTAGATAAGCAGTTTGGTCAATTTCTTGAGATATTTAAAAAGTTGCATATAATTCCATTAAAGATGTGAGGAGTAAATGTAATTTTGGGTATGGCGCCTTAGAGAAATATAATGCCAGCTTAGATTGTAAATAGAAGACAATGGAGTTTGAGCTAGATAATGGAAAAAAGGTGATGTTTATGAGAGAAAGAAAATTTATCTCATTGAGGATTGTTTCAGCTTTGATGGTAGAGAAAATGATGAGAAAAGGATGTAAAGAATTTTTGGACTATGTGGTGGACACGAGGGAAAATAGAGGGAGGTTAGAAGATATACCAGTGGTCATGAAATTCCTGGATGTCTTTCCCGAGGAGTTACTAGGACTACCACCACCTCAAGAAATTTAATTTCCCATTGAGCTTCTTCCAAACACAACGCCAATTTTGATTCCTCCTTATAGAATGGCTCCGGTGGAATTGAAGAAGGTTAAGAAGAAATTGGAAGATTTGTTGGAGAAAGGTTATATTAGGTCGAGCTCTTCACATTGGGGAGCTTCGGTCCTTTTTGTGAAGAAGAAAGACGGATCATTGTGAATGTGTGTGGATTATAGGAAGCTCAACCATGTCACCATCAAGAACAAATATCCGCTCCCACGCATCGATGATTTGTTTAATCAGTTGCAAAAGGAAAGGTTCTTTTCTAAGATAAATTTGAGATCAGGTTACCACCATTTGAGGATAAAGGAGTCCGATGTATTAAAGACTGCTTTTAGAACATGGTATGGTCACTTTGAGTTCTTGGTTATGCCTTTTGGGTTAATGAATGCACCTGTAGCTTTCATGGACTTGATGAATCGAGTATTTAAGTCCTTCTTAGAACAATTTATCATTGCCTTTATTGATAATCTTATAAGTTAATATTTTAAAGTTATAAGTGAAATATGTCTGTATATTAATCATTCAAAACCTCTCAAACTCAGGAATGGACCATCACTAGGAAAAATCACCATACAATTACCTTTTCCAGCTGAATTGAAGAGAACTTGGCAAACTAGGTCCGCAAGAAAGATCATATCAAAAAGGCTACCTGAACAGGAGTTTTTAACAGTTTCTCTGCTTAGAATACAATTCCCAAAGACATCACCTAGTTCCAAAGGTCAAATCAAGTTTATGTATAGGATTATGAATCGAGTACAGAACAAGACGTGAGAGTCTCGGACTGTGCCCAGGAAACAGGATACTTTTGCTTTGCTATTACTCGATAGGAAGCAGGAAATGAACACAATCACACTAAAATCAAAACCAACAGATATGTAATCAACAGTCCTCCACATGAAACGTGGTGATTCTGGAAGTTACAGAAAGTTGACTAACAGATTTAGATGAATGCAAAGTTCAAACGTTCGAAAACTTTTCTAAAGACAGAAGAATGTAAATGTATGTAGTAATTTTTCACTACATCATCCATCCATTTTATGCGAGGATCCACAAAGTCCAACTCGTCTCAGAGATCAAACCTCACCATCCCATAGTTCCTCAACATTCCTATAGGGGCCAAAAGTCTCGTGGACGAACCCAGTCCCTCTCAGAAGTCTTGCCTGCAAAATCAGTATCAAGCTCGTCTCATGATGGGTTTCACAGAAATAGAAGACTTAAAAGTTCCAAATAATCTTATCCTTGAATGCCCCATTATGGAGTTAAATCAGAGGAGTTCATTAGTTGGGAAATCTGTTTTGTTTGTTTATCCACGTAATGAAGCATAAGTAACATAGCAATAGCATTACAGTACCGAAGCATAGCCAAAGGAGAAAGAAGTTGCGTGCCTGTTCAATTTTACAGAACTTGTCAAACAAGTCCACAGGAATAGACCATCCAAAGACATCAAAGTTTTCCTTAATCCTTGTTTCATTCGTACTCTTAGGGAGTACACTGTGACCCATTTGCAAGCCCCAGCGAAGAGCAATCTGTGCAGGAGTTTTGCCCAATTTCTCCGCAACCATGTTTACTATAGGATTCTTCAGCACATCACCTTTGATCCATGACGTGCCTGGAGATCCCAGAGGTGAATATCCCTAGAAGTTCAAGGAACCAAAATTAACTAATCAATTAGATTTTCATTAGGAAGAAATGACTTCCCTAATCTAATGGTATCGACTAGCAATTGGGGAGTAACCATAATTTTACACACTCACAGAAAGGTGAACTCCCTTAGCATCGCAGAAGGCATGTAGCTTGGCCTGTTGCCACGAAGGATGACATTCCACTTGATTGACTGCTGGAGGAACCTTAGCCACTTCCAGCAAATCTGCGAGTTTCTTCTTAGAGAAGTTGCTCACACCAATAGCACGAGTCTTCCCAGAGTAGTAGAGTTGTTCCAGTGCTCTCCATGTTCCAGGAATATCTGGGTTCTCAAAGTACTCAGGCTTGAAGCCAATTGATCCCTTCTTCATCTTCACTGGCCAGTGAATCTACAAAATCAAACTGAACTAAACTCAAATGCTAGCAAACCTTTAATTTACAATTTAGACATAACCAAACGTGAAGATTAGGTCATTACTCTGCCTGTCTCGACAATGTCAACAAAAACATCTAAAGGATCATCTAAAGGTGTCCTCTTAAAAATTTCTCCATTATTTTGTATTTGGTACATCAGAAAGTATTTACTACTTGCTCATCTCATACATCTACCCAGTTTTAACCCTGGGTAGTTGCAAAAGTATTTATGCCTCTGAAGCCGCCACCAGGGTTAAACACCTTATGGTTTTCCTGGTCAAGGCACAGATCTCCCCCAAATAGATGAGAGCCAATACCAAGAATATGATGAACAACTAATTGAAGCGAGTCACAACACATACACAACATTAAATCAATATCCTGTCAGAAAAACACATACCAGGTACAGATCAATGTAATCAAGTTGCAAGTCTTTTAATGTTGCTTCCAATGCCACTGGTACATCTTCTGGTGCGTGGTCCTTGCACCTGATTATATCAGTTTTGTCAGACATGCCTTACATAACAACTCCACTGAATTGAACTAATGTTTACTACTAAAGACAAGAGCATAACTGACAATGATCCATCAGAGAAAAAGAGGGAAACAAGAAGAAAAACAAAGGTGATAAATAAGGAACAGACCAGAGCTTGGAGGTAACAAACAAATCTTCCCGCTTCACGACACCATCGTCAAACAGCTTCTTCAAAACCGCACCAATCTGCAGAAAACAATTTATCGTCCTGGATCAATTCCGTCAAGCTAAAACTAGGACTATGATGCAACTTCAAACGAAATCAAAACACCGCTAACTGATTTGACCTCTTTCTCGTTGTCATAAGCACTTGCGCAATCAATGTGGCGGTATCCATTCTGAGTTAGACAATCATTTTTCTTAGTTAGAACAAGACAATCCATTCCAAAAGAGATTAACGACGGAGGTGAATAAAAAAAAAGAGGGGCAGAAAAACAACCTTGATGGCGACTTCCACGGCGGCACCAACGACTCCAGGCTCAGCCTGCCACGTGCCGAGCCCCACCGACGGCATCTTATCGCCAGTGCTAAGCTCAAAAAATCGAATCTCGCCCTCCATTTTCCACTCGGCCCAAGCTCTCGCAGAGTCGAAATGAACCAGTACCACAAGGCCGTGCTCTGACTACGTAACATTGCGCATAACGGTATGGATTTTATAGGGGAAAGATTTATGCCTTTTCCAAAAATGGTCAATTTAGTGATAATATTTACTATTTTACTCGACTCAGGGGTTGAAGCCAATTGGCAGTAGCAGACAATGCCACGTTTAAGAAATCTAGAGGATAATATCAAATGATCTAACGGTTGAGGAACTTTTTAAGCTACAACAGAAATGGTCCGGAGACGTCGGCGCATACTACACAAGTTGATGTGACTTCTGCGTGTCGTTTTGAAGCGGATTGCAGATTTTTGAGGACTTTGTTGATTCGTCTTACATCAAGAAGAGAGCAATGACCCAACCAAAACTCCAAAAGTAACAAATAGGAGTTTATTTTATTATTTGTGAAATATTTATAAGTTTGTATGATTGGTCCTCTTTTACATAGCATTTAGATCCTACTTTGACTAGGTTTATATGCATTTAATATTAAATTGAATGTAATATTTTTTGGATCCATTGCAAAAAAGTTGGAAGCTTTATTTAATTTTTCAACCTTTAATTTTTTTAAAATAATCCGACATTAAGAATGTGATTGGTGTGTTTTTATCATATATATATATTTAATAAATTTAAAATATCACATTATATTGAAAATAATATCTCTATTAGGTAAAAATAAGGTCGTATACTATCAGACTTCTTAGCCGAACTTCAACTCAGTGTTAATTACGATGATAGGAAAATTTAAAATATAAAATAATTATGCACTCTTTCTTTGTTCCTTTGTCAATAATCCTTCCTTACCTAGCTCTTATTGCTTCCTTAACATGTAAAATGTCAAAAATACATGCGACAAATTACGGAAGAAAACATTAATATTTATGACATTAATCACATTAACAAAGAACTTAGAGTC
>JAOQMP010000004.1:35483824-35500990 GCA_027563575.1 Erythroxylum pedicellare | reverse complement strand
AATTTTTTATATAATCAATAATAAATTATATATAATTAATAATAAAATAATCTTATTAAAATTTTTATTATTTTAAAATAGAAAATAAGTTACAACTATGATTTTTTAATTGGACATGATTTCTATTTTAAAATCATAGCGTTAAATTTCCTGTAACAAACATTTTAATATAAGGGGTATAATAGTTATTTATTATACATTATATTCTATTCTATCCATCTTTCAGATGACATTTCACTACATTACATTATAAACCCTTCCATCTTTTTTAAACAACTTTTCACTATATTATATTTCATTCCACTATAAATCATTCCATTCCTACCTATTATATTCCATTCCATTTAATTAATTAACATTCAACTAAATAAGCCATAAAGAGTGAGGGAGTATTTAATTAGTTGGTATGTAAAGGAAAAAATAGGTAAGAAATAAAAAAAATGATAGTAATATATTGTAATTAGATTAACAATATTTTTATATCTCATTTTAAAGCAAATTTCTATATACCCAATATAGTAAAAAAAATGGTACCATTCTTCTAAGAATACCAATGCTACCCTGAGTTTCATTTGGCTCGAGAGGATAGGAGAGGAAAGCATATGTACATGCTAAAGGATTTGTATGATGGATTAGATCCTTTGTTTTGATTAATAAATTCCTACTCTCTTCTATTAATTCTTATTTATGTATTTATATAAAATTTAGATAAATATTTGAACAAAATTAAATGAGATAAGAGTTAAAATACCCTAACAGCAACAAGAGCTCCAATCATCAACAGTGACCTCCAAATTGTTGACGAAGGACGCTTTAACATGCCATGTCTTATTCAAACAAGGGCACTTTTTCCTCAGTCTCTATCTCTGGTCTGGTGCCTTAAGTTGCACTCCACTTCTGTCCACCACACTTATATCCTAACGTACACTCTGTGTCCTATAAAACCTAGAAAGTAGTAGCTAGCCTTCCGTACACCACAGGTGGACCGTTATCGTTTGTTGGTGTCCCAAATCCCAATCCTTGCATATCTAGTCATCATCGAGCACGGCCCGGGAGAGGAAATAGGACCATTAGAATCAAAAGTGCTGCCTCGTCTGCGACATCATAAAGTTATCAACTTAAAATTTTAAGTAATTTAAAATTTTTAAAATTAATTTAAGTTAACATTTTACTAATATAATTAATTTAATAATGCATATGACATTATATATAATTTTTAGTATAAAAATGACCATATTTGATTATTGCAAAAAATCTAAAATTATGTTGACTTTGATTTCCTTATCTCATTAAAATATGTAATTGATGAAAATAAAAAATAATTTAAATAAAATTTTATTGAAAATTGATAAGAAATAATTATTTAAATGAAAGTAAATTAATAAATTTGGTGAAACTAAAGAATTAATTTTTTGGGTAAAATTAACAATTGATTTGACCCCTTTCTCTTTTTTCTTGGGGTCAAAATTCAATTAAATCGGCTTTACTTAACACATTCATCACTTGCTTCTTAGCTGTATCATATCTCTTGAGAAATATGCAGACCAACCAAATGCATCTTGTTAAGATACATGTTATTTATCTTATTATTAATTTTGATATTATTTATTAATTAAAATTTTAAAATAATATTGATTAGCTTCAAATTTTAATCAAGACGAGAAAAAATATCTTAAATTTAACTATTGATTATAGCTGAAATCTTAAAACTATCTTGGATAATATTTGGTAGCTAATTATGTGTAGGTAAAACTCTATCTAGCAAAAAGTTCTTGGTGAATCACAACTCTATCTAGCAAAGAGTTCTTGGTGAATTAAATGACTACTGAGCTGAGTTGTTCTTCTACTGTGACTCATTTCTTTGTCTGTTGTGGTCAATGGGTTATGTGGGAGTTGTGGTTGCTTCCTATTTGTTGATGATTGATGTGCGTGCGTTTCTGATTTTTTGGCCAAGAAAATTCCATATCTGTTGAAAAAAACCTCTTCTGGTTGATCACGCCAACCTAAGTTGTTTATGTGAATACTACGTTTTTCTCTTATGCTTCAATCGTTCGTTGGCTGTGGTGTTTCTGTTAATTATTGCGTGGATCAGCTGGGCATCTTTGTTCTACTCTTCTAACATCAATTAACGGTAGTTTTTAGGGACCTGGCAGCCTACTATTTTTCGGTATATATGTTATCTTTATGCTGCAGTTTTGTTTTGATGAAATGTAGATTAAGTGGCTGCCCTTGATGATTTACGGTGGGAAGTAATGTGCGAAAATTCCAACAATTGACAATTGAAGTACTCTTAATGAACAACTTTTAGATCTGCCTTTTAAGGAGCTGAATCTATTAAAGAAGTTTTTCCTTTTTATCTTGGATGTATTCGCTTAAGTCTTTGTTTTTAAATCATTTGAGTTATTTGATCGTTGTCTTCATCGTTAAAAGTTGTTAAAAAAATTCTCTATTAAGGTTAGTATAAGACGGTTGTACTATTGAGTGTGATTTACTTTCACGATTGTGAAGATGATGTAAGATAATTATTGAATCGAATGATTCTGGCATACTTGTATTCATAATTGATTTGTTTTTGTAAGATGTTGATTTCCTCTCTTCTTCTTTTTTAATGTGTTTCTTCAATGGTTCAGAATCACTATTCAATAAGTTTTTAAACTTATATAGTACCACCAATCAACATGTCGTTTAGTAATTAAGAGAGAGAGAAAAATGATCTTTAATCCATTTGAGATCCATTATTTAATACCTAATAACCATTATCTTGGGTGTGCTTTATGGGACTCAAATATATAATTCACATTGGCCATTAAATAATTTAATAATCTCTCACTTGGCCTATGTTACGACTTGGTGATTCAACAATAAAACTTTAAGTACATACAATACATAGAATCGATCAAGTCAGCCTTAATTGAATTAAGATGATGGAATCATGTCAGTCACAAGTTATACAACATAATTCCTTCCATGTATCACATAATCAACTCAATTAAGAAAACTTTTAGTGGGTAATTCTATAATTGTTATCTCACAAATAATAATTATGGTATACAACATAATATGGATAACCAATAAGTGAGCAAAAATATATGACTGTAATTGAATTCATAAGTATCATAACAATTCGAGCAAGACAATTATATTTATATATACACGTCAGAACACTATGCTAACAAAGACTTATCTATAAAGCCCAACCGTTCAATATGATCAATAAATATTTTAGGCAATAAGCCTTTAGTTAACGGATCCACTATCATGATATCGGTACCAATATGCTCAATTGATAATTTATGTTTTTGCACTTCTTCTTTCACAGACAAATATTTCAAATCCATGTATTTTATACCATTTAAACATTTGTCATTCTTAGAGAAAAAAACGGCTGCAGAACTATCACAATAAATTATTAACGATCTAGTAATACTATCGACAATACCAATACCTAAGATAAAGTTCCACATCCACAATCCATAAATCGTGCTCTCAAAGCATGCCACAAATTCAGCCTCCATAGTGGAAGTAGCAATGAATGACTGTTTTCCGCTATTTTACAAAACTGCTCCTCTAACTAATAGAACATATAACCGAATGCAGATTTTCGTGAGTGTACACAACCGGCATAATCTAAATCTAAGTAACCTATCCTTCCAGATGGGTTGATTTTTTATATGTGAGCATATAGTCCTTGATGCCTTGCAAGTATTTATGGACTTTCTTTGTAGCTTTTTAGTAGTTCATTCCAAGATTGCTTCGATATCGGCTTAGCATTCCAACAGCAAAACTGATATCTGACCTAGTGCATGTTTGAGCATACATTAAGCTCCCAACTACTAACGTATAAAGAATAGACTCTATGTCCTTACGCTCCAAATCGTTTCGGTAATGGGTTTGCTTCCATACATCAAGAAAATGATTTTTCGTTCATGGATTTTCATACTCTAAACCATCCCAATATCATTCTTCCATAAGTTGGTTTCCTAGTACTAACACATGAAATTGTTTTTTTCATTTCCTTTTCTTTCCACCATTAAAAACAAAACTCATTTTTTAGAAATGCATGGGCATAAAAGAACAAAACAAAACCACAGTATGAAAGAAAGCAGTACAAAAAATCACATTCTAGAAACGCAACAAATATAACCCTCATAAACATGAAGCAAACCTTTTTCGGTTCTTTCTCAGCAATAATGGTTCAAAAAAATTACGTTAATATTTAACCATTAGTTTCAAGAACTATTCAGTCATGACCATTATGTTTCGGTTAAATAGTGAGAATGCTATTAACATCTGAGAGCATTCTCATCCGAAAATCATCAAATCGAAAAGCATGAAAACATACGGTTTTTCTTTATCAAATACATAACAAAACCAAAACGAACAAAAACACAATCATACATAAACGATACATAGTAGAACACAAATTAGGCAACACTGTACTCTGATACTAATTGTAAGACAATTATTGAATCAAATGATTTTGGCGTACCTATATCCATGATTGTTTTGTTTTCGTAAGATGTTGATTTCCTCTCTTCTTCTTTCTTTAATATGTTTCTTCAATGGTTCAGAATCACTATTCAATAAGTTTTTAAACTTATATAGAACTACCAACTAACATGTCGTTTGGTAATTAAAAGAGAGAGACAAAGGGTCGTTGACTTATTTAAGATCCATTATTTAATACCTAATAACCATTATCTTAAGTGTGTTTTATGAGACTCAAATCTATAATTCATATGGGTCATTAAATAATCTAACAGACGAGAGATAATACTGAAAATTAAGTGAGTCGACTTTATAATACCTTGAGTAAAACTATTATTATATCACAAAGAAAAATAATTAAGATGAGTAAAGATCTCACCTATATAAACAAAATATTTATTCGTGCGTTTAATTTTTATAATTTCATATTATTGCTAGAAAGGACTGCACTCAAATATGAGATTTTGCCAACCAAATACATCATTGGGATTTGTTTTTTTTCACATATAGACAAATGTCACTCGCACGGTGCCAAGACTTAATCACAGGACCACAGCACTTGAAAAAAAAAGCGCCAAGGCAGTTGGAGTAATCACTAGGAGACACGTGCACGGACAACTTACACGGTACTTCCGTCCGACAAACCATTCCCATCAGACCTCTCATTGTTTGTCGGTGGTTTTTATTTAGTTTCTGACATGTACTCATGTAACGTACGTATAGTCGTGTATATATATAAATATCTTGTGGTCCAAAAGACACCTAGGCCTCTCTATTGTGGCTAATCGAATAAAATACGGTCCGATGGATGACATGTCGGTGACAGCCACCGGTTCCTTTTGCACTTGAGTTGTCAGCCTTTGGCTTAGGTGGTGTAGGTTTGTTGAGGCTTACGGACAGCTGGAACTGGAAGTAGTTGCTGGTTCAGTTCTCTTTAACTATTCAATCATTTTTTTGTGTGCATAACTGTATTATATAAGCTTTGGAGTTTGACTTTTTATTTCTTTTATATGATTGATAGTACATTGACGGAGGATCTCTTATCTTTTAAGTGCTTTCTCAAAACTATTTGCATGCATGTGATAATGATGACTTCTTGGTCAATTACATAATTAAAAAGAAAATGATACAAATGCAAATAAGTCTATATACAATAACAACTTAGTAAAGTTTTTGCTAAATGCAAAATTTAGAAAGCTTTAATGTATACAGTTTTATTTTTAATCAATATCGAATAACCCACAAGAAATAAAAACAAATGAATCTATATATGTATGTTTGTGATATCATATCTTAATTTAAAAGTTTAAAAATATTTTGATATAAATCCCTTATTTTGTCTACATGAAGTTGATATTCCACTTAGATCTAATTAATCATATTCTCCTTACATTCTAATCATAAATAAAAGATAATAATATCTCATAAAAACACGTTAAACAATAGAGAATATATTAATATATTATTTATTTCACTCTATTTCAATGCACCAAATTTTAATATCGTTTGATTTTTAAAAAGTTATTTACATAATTAGGGAGAAAATTAAATTAGCATGTCAAGAGAAATATTATAATTAAACTCAAACTCTTAATATATTTGTTCGTTAATTTTTTCTTGCGTATAAACAATATTTAGTTCACCAACTTTGGAAACAATTAATATTTTTATTTATTTACCAAATAATTAAAATGGTATGTGGCTGACATTATATTTTTGAATGATGTGTTTATACTTTCGTTTGGGTTAGGTGGTCAAATGAATATGCTATACTTCGTCTAATGTCACGTTATTATATATTGATTAATCTCCAATTATGGTTCGTGATCTACCTAATTGGGAAGATTCGTGACTAGCTAGCTACTTAGACAACATTCATGCCCTGATGAATTGGCCTTAGAAATGATTCATGCGTTGATGAATTGGCCTTAGAAAGATTCATGCCTTGATGAATTGGCCTTTTCCCTGCTGAGAATCGAAGTTTTAGAATTCCAATTTTTATAGAGTCGTGGAATATGTTCACTGCATCCAACTCCCTTCAGTCACTTTCTTGCTAATACCTACTTTTGAGAGTGCATGATCAATTATTGAATAAAAATATATCCATTGAAGTCTTAATGTGACATATAAGATAGGGACGTATTACCATTATTTTTTTAAATTGTGATATATATATATAATAGATGATGGCTAGCCCGGTCAATAAGCAATGATTAAAAAATTGAACAAATTTAACTAATTCATTAATAAACATTTTAAATTGATTAATCTTTAATTTGGTTTATTTTAATAATTTTTATTATTAAAATGATCAATCAATCAATCAATTAATTAATTAAATTAATATAACATAACTAGTTTTCGTAAATCATAATAAATATGTTGATTTTCATTTAACATTCAGATTCTTCATTTAAATTTTAACTTTTTTATGAGTTATTTCCTTAATTATATTTTAAAATTATTTAATTATTAATTTTATAACGGTTTAATTTTTAAACCTTAAATCTCTTATTTTATCAATTTGTTAAAAAGATAAATAAGAATAATCCTTTTCACTTATTTACTTATTTTCATATATCTCTTGATTTTAACACAACTCGAAGAGACGTAATTACTTTAACAAAAATTACGTTGGACTTTTGCGAGTAGCTTGGGTTTGAAAGCATTTAAGTTATTTACATTTAAAAAAGGATCCCTTCTGTATCTCAAACTCCACTTGCCTGTCAATGGACTCAGAAGGTTATCTTCTCCAATGTCCAATTAGTTAATGCCTGGTCATGGATCGCATGATAACCATACTTGAATTCCTAAACAAAAATATTTCTTTTTGTGGTTGGTTTCCAGTAAGATGACAGTTTCCACCCATTGTGTAAAATGTATAACAATTGACTCCATTGTTACATGAAAGTGAAACCCAGTTTATGAATAATTTTAAAAAAATTGATTAGGTAATACCATGATCAAGTTTTTATTTAAAAAATATATAAATAAAATCATTTCAGTATTAACATTCCATTTAACTGACAGAGAGTTAACCCCGTCACATTCTCCATTCATTTAGAGCATGTTGCCAATGTTTTAAAAATGTTAAGATTCAATTTAAACGCTTCAAAACGTTAAAAATGTTAAACTTCAAAATGCACTTTTAATTAAATTTAACCTAATAACTCAATCAATTTAAGCATTATATAAGTTGCATGACTTTCAATGATATAAATATTAAAAAGAGGATAATAATAATTAATTTCCCTATTTAAAATTAGGTTAAACATGCTATCTTTGACAAATTTAGTGAAGATAGATCATCCCAAGTAAGCTCAAATTAGGCAAACACCAGCTTACTGTTCATCATATGTTCTTTCAATTGAAAAACTACCAATCACTAAACTATCAACTTAAAAAATTATTCTCTTTCAAGTTTTAGATTGCAACTCTTTAGATGTGCAGAACTTTCAAGTGGTCGGTCCAATTAATTTTCACACCAAAAGTCGGCACCTTTTCTTACAAATAACTAGGTCGGAAAGCAGCTGCAACAAATCTTATTCTGAAAGTTACCAATTAGGTAGATAGTTTCTTGGTTGCATTGCATGCACTCAAAATAATTAAACTATTACACCTTAAAGAATGATATAGGAAATATCATAAGTTAAAGATTTATGACTTTTTAATTTCTATTTTACCTAATGTTTAAAAAATTATATCTAAAAATTAGACCGGTAATAAAAAAGGGGTTTAAAATTTAAAGGTTTAACCGTTACAAATTTGAAATAAGATTAAATAAAAAAAATCTTTGACTATTGAAAAAAATGAAATTTAATTAAAAAATTCTTAAATAAAAACTAAGTGATTTATTTTGATTTATAAAATCTAGTAAATTTATGAAAAATAATTAATTTTTAATAACATAAGGTATTGAAATAAGTCGAATTAAAACATTGACTAGTTCAAAATTTTTGCAGTTAAATAAATTGGGTATCTTCGATTTTTTAATCATGGATTTTCAAGACAACATTTATGTTTATTACTTCTTAAAAAGATTCATGTGAGTCGTTCTTTTTATTAGTTAAGAGTAAGGTTAAGTATGACTGAATCTTCGTAGATAAGATTTTTACTAAATTATTATTATTGTTGTTTATTCTTTAAAAAGAAAGAGATGAAGAAATTAACTGTAAACATAGTCTAAGTAAATGCTTTAACAAGTGCTCTCTCTCAGGTCTCAGCAACTACTTAACTGAAAACTATAAAATTAGATAATTAAAATTGAATAAATACCAGAAATTAGAGGAAAAATCTAGCTTAATAAATTAAAGAATAATAGTTATAGAAAATAATTATCATAAAAATAGTTCTATGCCTTATTAATTATTAAATAATAGGACAATTTAATTAAAATTGTTAAATTAAATAAGTCTAATTTAAATAAAATAATTATTTCAATTGGTTAGAGTAAAATTTGAAATTTAAAAATAAATTTACATTTTATCGTTATTTTAATAAATAAAGGAAATTTTAATTTTGTTAAATAATAAAGTCTTAAAGGAGGTTTTGTCTTTTAGACTTTTAAGATTTACCTTATAGTTTATTTTAATTTTTTTACTATTTTTTGCAGTTCAGTTGTGGGCCACAAGGATTTGACGGGTGACCGGAGGCGGAGACACTATATAAGCTGGGCTCCATCAAAGGCTACTCAGCATAGCATTTTCCCTGATTATGGAATCCAACGAACTTGAGTTAATCTCCATTTTCTCTAATCTTTGCTTTCAGGTAACTCCTAATTCCAGTTACTTTTGCTGTTGCACTCTGCTTGCTTGCCTAGAAAGTGATTTCCAAGTCCACCGATTGTTCTTGAAGTTTTAGTTATGGTTTTGTCCCACCTTTTACTGGTTACGTGCATTTAGCTGACGGCTTCTTCCTATTTGATTTTTCATCTTTTATGTAGTTTATTGATCAAGTGAGAGCGAGCCAAGTCTGAATGTAGCGCCTCGGCTTAGCTTCTTTTTTTGTTCAGTCGCGACATTTGCAAGCTAGAGTAGGCGATCTTCGTTCAATAGCTTGTTATTTTTTAGACGTTGCTCATCAAATCAAGAGATCGTTCACGTGGACTTCCAAGCTCAATTTTTATCGCTTTAAGTGCATTTTTGTGATAAAGCAGTTGATTTGGCTTTTCACAAATAGTAGCATTGATGCTATTAGCTATGAGACTTTTGGTCCTGAATTCAGTGGGACCACCAAGGAAACGAAGAGCGGGTTTACTGATAAAACAAGCTGGGCGAGGTTCTTATCGGGGAAGCTAGCAATAAGTTTAGGGGTTTGGATAAATTTGTTGTTCTGCTAGAAATAGTAGTAGGGAATTTTTGTTGTTGTTAGTTGTTTTTTCCAATTAGTCAACGAATGGGAAGTAGTGCTTTGGGGGAATTGCTCCGAAGTCTTTGCAGTAACTCACACTGGATATATGCCGTGTTTTGGAAACTAAGGCATGAAAACTCCATGTAAGTTGTTATTTCTGAATCCCTATGTATTTGCTTAATGTGATGATTCTGTAAATTTTTTGTTCAATTTTTTTATGGATTTTGCATCCTGCCCCAACCTTATGTTACTCTTATGATTTCTTTAATTTAGGACTTATTTATGGGGAATTTCATACGTAAGAGTTCTTATTTTGGACACATAGAGTCCTTTTGTCTGATGTCTAAGCAAAATTCTATAGCCAAGGTATTGCAGTTTTACAGTTTTCTGTTGGATACTTGACGCTATGTCCTTTGATAGCTTGAATAAAAATCTAAAGATGGTGAATGTTTGAGAGAAGTTTTGATGTTCATATTAGAAGTAAATTTTTATCTCTTTCTTTTTGTGTAGAACTAGAATTGCAGTTCTTGAACCAGTTACTTTTCAGTATAAATCCCTTATTTTCTACTTGCTTATCTGTTTTCTTGTTAATAATTTTACTCCTCAAGTCTTTGTCCATATCAACGATTCATCATGCAGTGTAACATGTGATCCATTACTTAATGACAGGGTCTTAACTTGGGAAGATGGGTATTTTGATTATCCAAAACTAAGAGAACCTTTGGGAGGTGAAGATATTTATAGCAGTGGAATTGGTGGTATATTTTCTCTGCAGTTTGAAACTTCACCACTGTATTGTACCTCTGACGCATCTCCATTTGGATTTGTGTTGGCTGACATGCAGCAGCTTGAGTACACTGTAGGAGAAGGGTATGATGACCTTGATCCATTTTGTAACAGACTGTGAGCTCTACTATTGAATATGTAAACGAAGTAATCTATTTAAAAAATAAGCTGATTACAGTCTCCTTTTAATGTTAAAATCAGTGGAAGGACATATTTTAAGATCCCATTATATGCAAGCTATTGAGGGATGAAAATTGATTCTTGTCTTCCAAAAATTCTCAGGGTTGCTGGTAAAGTAGCATTAACTGGAAAGCATTGCTGGGTTTCCTTGAAAAATATTTTGAATGGGGAATTGCTTCCTGAGTTAGTTTCTGAGGTCAGATTTCTAATAGCAATAAATGATAAATATGGCTAGTACCTAAAAAATAACAAGCCCCGCTTACAAATGTCATTATTTCCATTTTCAGTGTCCAGAAGAGTGGCTGCCTCAGTTTGCAACAGGTATAAAGGTAACTAAAATATTGCGATATTTCCTCCTCTATATATGCCTGCATGTAAGATACTTCTGTGTGCATTAAAATACTTGTGCATGTTCCTCGGATGGGATTGTTGGTTCTTTTCAATTGCTTAAATCTTTTATAGGATACTTATGATTTAATTTCTCAAGATTTTAAGATTATTCTTTAAATTGAATACAAACTTGTTGCTTGCAATACTTTGAGCAGACAATTTTGCTGGTACCTGTAGCTTCTCGAGGAGTACTACAGCTTGGGTCCTTCGAAGAGGTGAGCATATTTCCTTAACTTCATGCAGTTGTGTGGTGACTTCTTGTTCTATTTGATAGGTACCTATAATATTTCAAGTTTTGTCCAACCATGTGGTTGATCTGGTGTCTTCGATGAAAATAATACAAGTCAAAATGAAGGATTGTAGGAAAGCCTTCATGTCTGACAGACCAACCCAAATGTAATGCTGGGTTACGTTTCCCCTATTCTTGTGCATTTGCACTCCTGTGTCATACTTGTGTGCATGCGCTTTGTGCTTGCAGGGGAGAGATTTAAACATCCCAAATGTAATTCTGGGTTGCTTTTCCTCTATTCTTGTGCATTTGCACTCCTGTGTCATACTTGTGTGCATGTGCTTTGTGCTTGCAGGGGAGAGATTTAAACATTTTTTCGTTTCATTGCAAGTCTTAATTTAAGGCCTTCTCTTTGTTCTTTTTCTATGTTCAAGGTTGCTGAAGATATTGAACTAGTGAATCATCTCAAAGATGTCATCAATGGGCTCATCCAAGTTGGGGATTATGGTCTGCCTTTGTGTCTGAAGAAGGATTTTGAAGCTCAGATTACATCTCCTCTAATATCTTGTCCCATGACGAACTCAAATTTAACATCAGCATTTGCAAATAGGCCTGTGAAAGCAGAGGATTTGGATCATTTCAAGCTGAATAAAGAGAATTTTACTGCTGCAAGTCAAGTGAAGCCAATGCCGATGTTTAAAGACATGTTTGTGTACTGTGGAAAAGATCTTATGCAAGCTTTTGAATTTGAAAGCAAAAGCAAGATCGAGGATGCATCAGATGATCTTTCTGAAGTATCAACTTCAACTGAGTCATTAAATACGAGCCAACTAGAGATGGTAGAGAGCAAGCTGTTTGAACTCTCCTGTCTGATGCAGGAATTAGAAGTGTATTCCCAGTTTACTGACTTTGATGTGGGAGTTTCTCAACAATCTGTTACTGGAACTACAGATTCTTATTCGGCTGGAGGTGTGTCAATGCAGTCATTTGAAGGTAGGGCTTCTGCTGACGTGGATCATGAAAATTTTGATGGTATCCTTAGCTTTCCAAAGGGTTGCGAGTTACATAAAGCACTTGGACCAGCTTTTCAGGGCCATACCAGTGATATTTTCTGGAACTCTTCCTGCTTACATGATGATAGTTACAGCAGCTCAACTCTGATATACAGCCAAGATCCAAGTGAAATAACTGACCGCTCATATTCTGCTAAAGGAGCTGGTCCTGAATATTTGTTGGACGCTGTTGTTTCTAAAGGTTATGATGATTCAGGTGATACTTCTGTTGATTGCTCTGAAAGTTTCAAGTCATCCGTGAGCTCACTGGGACAGTATAGTGCATTGTCTGCATCACAAAGCCAATCTGAAATTAATGTTCTCACGATGAGCGATCAAGGTCCGTTGAGCCAAGATAGGTCAGAGCATGCTGCTGATGGAAGAAATATTAATCCTACTTCTGATGCTTTGAAGAGCATGATAAACATGATTTTTGTTAAGGATCAGCAACAAAGGGAGAGCAAACACTTGCAACCTCAGAAAGGACAAAAGTCACCAAATATTAGCAAAAGGAGGGCGAAGCAAGGTGATAACCAAAGGGCTAGACCAAGAGATAGACAGCTGATACAGGATAGGGTAAAAGAACTCAGGGAACTTGTTCCTAATGGCGCAAAGGTAAGCGCTCTGCTGATATTTCTTTTTTCTGGAGCTTTAATAGGATTCTATTTAAGATTTGATATCTAATATGTCTGCAAGTGTCTTTTGTGAAATCGCAGTGTAGCATTGATGGACTACTAGACCAAACGGTCAAGCATATTTTGTATATGAGAAGTATAACTTCTCAAGCAGAGAAACTGCGGCAGTGGGTGCAGCAGGAGGTATGTAAAGTGAATTCATACAGATTAATGTCTAGCAGTTTTATCTTTCAGGAAAATTTAGGTATGGGAAATGAGTGGTTAATGGAATGTAACAGGCTATAGTAGCAAATCTGAATTTAATTTTTCTTATGGAGAAGTACAGTACTTTGAAGTTCATGTTTCTGTTGTAAAAAAGTGGTTCATAAATAAACTGATTGGCTTTCATTTGCTTAACCAAAGATCTTTTCATACTGTGTTCAATCATTAGCAAGCTCAACTTCCATGTGAAAACCTGGACATCAAAATAATTTGAAACTGAACTCCTTACAGGTGGCTTCACGCAAGAGTTGCAGATCAGCTGATTCCAAAAACTACTTTCATAATGGAAGAAGCTGGGCCTTTGAATTTGGAACCGAGCTCCAAGAATGCCCTATAGTTGTGGAAGACCTTGAGTATCCAGGACACATTCTTATTGAGGTTTGTCCTGCTTAGTTTAAAAGTTCTCACTATTTCAATGTTTAGCAACTCAAAACCTCTGCTTTGGCAGATGCTTTGCAACGATCAAATACTCTTCCTGGACATTGCTCAAGTGATCCGTGGACTGAATTTAACAATTTTGAAGGGTGTGATGGAAAACCGATCAAATAACGCATGGGCACATTTTATAGTAGAGGTAATTGTATGCCATTAAACTCAATATTCTTTTACTGTGTCGAAAATGACCAACATTTCAATAACATCTGCATTTCTTGCAGGCGTCCAAAGGTTTCCATAGGTTGGATATCTTCTGGCCACTGATGCAGCTTTTACAGCGAAAAAGAAAGCCCATATCGAGCAAGATATGAGGCATTCTACAGTGACAAAACCATCCAGAGGAAGTGAATTCCACTGAATCAAAGACAGATTAGGTCAGAAGCTAATTTGAATTGGAATTGCTGTATAAATAACAAGGAAACTTCTGTGTGGTTTAGTCCTGTAATGGATTCTAGCTCCTAAATCCAGTGATTCCTTAATGCTTGTACATTATATACATTTAAAACACATCTATCTCGGAAAGCAATGACCGTCGTAGAGAGTTATTATCTTCTCTATTCTGAGTTAGGGACCAGCTATACAGCTATTATTTGCTATTTGGTGGCTGATTATTATTATTAAATAAAAATCTCTATTTTATTATTTATATTATTAATAGGTATGGATACTCAGAAAACTTGTTCTTTCAAATTATCTCACCGAGCCATACTGTGTGCCATCAAGCCACACGCTGCATTTTAGGGTGTGAAGAACGTTGAAAATTTACAGAGTGGAGTAATCTTATTTAAGAGAGAGAGATAATGATGAAGTAAGTTATGTATAAAATAAGATTCATAACTTATTGTCTTAAGGTTTTGAGTTGAGATATGATGTTTTGATTTTATATAAGCTCATTTTAATCTTGTCCAATTTTTCTTCGGGTCCTCTCCAGACGTTTCGTTGAATTGCTCCTTCAGAATTACAAAGTTCCTTCAATCCAATTTGAATCGTAGTTAATGAGTTAGATTCGGATTGATTAAACTTCAGTTCAATTTTGCGTTTAGAGAATCGAATCAAGACTAACCTGGAACAATTCAACTTGTCACTATAGTACTTTTTTAAAACAACATAGTTTTAGATAATCAAAACAATGTTAAAATTAGGTTCGATATGATAACACAATCTGACTTAATTACAAGTTCGGACTTGAATTATAACTTGACATGTTGCCGTTCTTACTTTCTATTATTTAGATGAGAAGTCCCTGTCCTACCACTTTACTTCGGTTGGACCCTTCTTTGTGTAAGACATCAAAGTTTGATTAAGAGCTCATAATGACCTTTCTCTACAATTTCTCAAGGGTCAAAACGATTGACACAAGAGCATCACATTGGCCATCATTTAGCTTTGCTCTTTGTTCTAAAACAATAGACCAATTTATTATATCACATTTGCACATTAAATTGAATTGTTAGATTTTATCGAAAGCCTTATTTAAACTATTAATTATTAAATTATTTCATTTTAATTATTGTAAAAAAATGAATGTGGTCTGCTCTACATGCCTCCTTAAAATATGACAACACTCATGTAGATGGCATTATAAGTTGAAAGTCAACAATTAGATGCTTCATAGCAAGATAGTGAGTATCATTGATAAGATTTGACTAATTATTTGATATTATCTCCTTTATTTTGAATTTATTTTTGTGCTTAAATGTTAAAATTAATGTTTGTTTTGTTTTAAGAGATACAAAGTAGACATTGCATCAAATTGGGACTGTTTAAATAATAATGACAAATTTTGGATAAGATGAAGAGATTGATGTAGTGGATAAGGTTGATCACTGAGTTGGAGTTTAACTGAGAAACTTCTTGTTATCGCTATCATGTAGGAGTTTGATTTTGAATTCGTTTTAGATATATATATTTACAAGTTAGAGTTAGATTAGGATTATATTAAAAAACCTATAAAAGGGACGTTTCTCACAACATAAAGAGGTTCTCTTTTCTTACATCTTTAGCAATTCTTAGCCTTTCTTCTATCTTTGTTATTGGAGCGAAAGCCATGTGTGGCTAAATTCAATCGTTCTGATTCAAGGGGATTCGAAATTCTAGTTGTAAGCTTGTGAGGTTTTGTGTTTCAAACTTTTAATCATGCTTTAATTTAAGTATTTCCTGTTTTGAGTTCTCATAATTTCATGAATGATTGATATTCGATTAATACGACAATTTAATTGAATATTGATTATTCTATCGCTATCCAGGAATTTAGTGATTTGTAATTGCCATGAATGATTAGTACAAACAACAAATAGGTTATTTATGAATTTCCATATTTAACTTATGATAAACAAAAAAACTAAATTGAATAATTACAGCTATCTCGATTATTTAATTTAGGGTTTAGTCTTTTTCACAGAGCTTATTGCTATCATTTATTTGATATAGACTGCTATCAAACCCAATCATGATAATTTTTGGTTTGAATGCTGGGTTTGAACCAATTAATTTAAAAAAATTTGAGACTTATTACGACTACCCTAATATGTTTCGAACTAACTGCTTGAATCGTGAAAATATTCTTTTTAGACTAATGATTAATGTTACAATTAGATGAGATCTTTCCTTTGAATCGGAGTTTGGTAATCTTAACTTTCTCATATTTAAATTCAATTGATTTAATTTGTTTTTGTCTTATTTTTAGTTAATCAGTTTCTTAATAAAAAACTCCCCATTTAATTTTATTGCTGGAAATTAATAAACTAGTGTTTAGTTCTCTAGGGATTTGACTTGGTTTCATAACTACTACAAAAGTTTGAAGAATTCGTATTATTTTGGGGGCTTCAACAACCCAACCAAAATTTGACGCTGTTGTCGGAGAACTATTTCAAGTTTCTTAATTTCTTTGTGTTTTTATTTTTATAGTTACTACTAACTTCTTGTCTTGTATGACTCGTGCTTCTCATACAAGTAAATTGTAATATAATCTAGAAATTGAGAAGATAGCGCGCTGTTTGAGAAAAAAAGACTAAGCAAGGAAGCGGTCATTCACCTTTAGACGTGAAAGTTAAAGTAGATCTAACAATTGTTGAAGACTCTAATTTTCAAGAAGAGGATGAAAAGATGACAAATCTCAACCCAATAACATTGAGGGAGTTAGCGACACTGAATTTGAATCAACAACCTTTATGTATTCAATTTCTAGATGTTAAGGTAAATTTTGAATTGAAATCTGGATTGATTCACTTATTGCCTATTTTTTGTGGTCTTGTAGGTGAAGATCTGGATAAACACCTCAAGGAATTTCATTTTGTCTGCTCTGGAATGAAGCCATAAGGGGTAACAGAAGAATAAATTAATCTTAGGGCCTTTCCATTCT